>OOFC01014806.1:0-15386 GCA_900323345.1 Pseudochromis fuscus
GGGAGGTATGTTGCTCCGTGAGCAGGGAGTGAGACTGGAATCCCGTTTTTCTGGGTCTGGGCTCACTCCCTGTTCCGTGATCCCATCCCGGGCTCGGCGTCACAGTCGGCATCATGTCAGGACTCGCACCGGTTGTTAGGAAATTCTCGCCTGTTCTCGCTCAGCCGGATTCAGAGGCTGTGACTGTGCACAACACTGTGTATTACTTTACTAAAAAAAATAAAAAATAAAAAAATAAAAAAATCCTACACATCATCTTTTATTTTCTTTAAACAGCAGAAATTTCATCTTAAATTTCTTTAACTGTGTTTGACATTAGCTGTGACTATAATTAAAGCAGCATTAGTACTGAACTGATCCACACCTGCTGCCAGACCTTACTTATCAAACTCCCCAATCCAGTAAGTGACTTTTCCAGAAGTCACATGATGTTCAGTAAAAGGCATCTTTAGGGAGGGGCGATGGTGAAAAGTAAAGTAGTTATTCAGCCCTATTAGGATTATTATTATTATTATTACTGGATGTGATAATAATGAATGATCTCACTGTGGAGCAAAATGTGCATTTTTATGTTCTACATGAGAACTAGAAAGAAAAGGCACCATGTCGTCTTGAAGGGAAAAATAAGCTCATGTTTGCTGAGGATTTTCTCTATTTGCTCTAAAAGCTAAAGCTAAACCATTTAAGCACTTAAATGAGGTCCTGTGGTTAAGCTGTGTGCACAAAAAAGACAAAGTGAATTTCTCCAGGAGCGTGATTATACATTAAGTGAATGTAAAGACACTGGTAGATGTAAATTTATAGATAAAGTTTTAACTTATCTGCCTATCTGTTAAATTTGCATCACATGGTATCGCAACAAACAATCAGCATCGAGATTCCCAGATGTCACAGAGGAGCAGAAAGAGAGCACAGGCTTATTATCACATGCACTGATTTATATATAAATAATATAGTAAACCAACAAGTAAACAGGTCTTGTTCTTTAATAGCTGGTCCAAAATTTTGAAGTTCCTAGAAGATAAATAATAAAAATTTGATGTCCACCCAACCTTTTGTCTTGTGCCGCCATAAAGTCAAATTCCACCTGATGAAAACTTATTGACATCTGAAAAGACTGATGGACGACTTTCCTTCAAACCTGCTGTTGATATCAAAGGTCAAGGTTTTCCTGGAACCAGCTATTTTGCATAACATGTAGTCTGATTATATCAGTCTTTGCTGTTCAGAATAGTTACACCATAAACCTGGTGTCAAATAAGGATACTGGTGTCTCTGCTCAGAGGTATTCATGGTGTTTACATAAAGGTAAGGAAGTCATTTTGTGAAGGAAAATAGAGAGAGAGCTCAAGAGACAAGTTGACACCGTCCTTATTTTTACACTTTACACATTGTCAAAACCTGTGTGAAGCAGATGAGATTACAAATAATGTAAGTTACAAACAGAGTGTGTATAGCAATGGACGAAGCAACTGGTTCTCAAAAATGCAGAAGTGCAAAAAAAAACCCTGTAATACTCCCAAAGGCCACTAGATGCTGGCTCCAAAAAAACTGGCTCTAACTGACGTAGATACAAAAATGATCATTTTCAGTCATAAATGTTTTCCTGGTCCGGTCTCCAACGAGAGTTCAAAGGTCAGACCCGCCTCCATTCATATCCATATATGGTCACTTCTAGTTCCAAACAACCAACATGGTGAAGTTCAAACACCAAACTCCTGGCTGCAAACGTCCACAAACTGACGGGTGACATCATGTTTGCTTTTTCCTACTCCAGTGGTCAGCAACCTTTTTTGGACCACGGACCGGTTTGATGTCCGCATTATTTTCAGGGACAGGCCTTCAAGGTGTGGCAGATAAATACAGCTTCAATAAAACAACACGACCGGAATGAAAAAAACCCCAAATGCCTCCCATTTGCGAAGACGTTTGTTTCTTTACTAATTTTCACTAGTTTGCAGACTTTTTTGTTTGGCTAACGTGTCTGATCACGTGACCAAGACAAGCGTATTGACGTGTCAGGAGACAGACAAAAGTTAAGTCGGAGAGAATTCGGTCGTTTTTCAAAATAAAATGTCCTTCAGACTATAACGATCAATACAACGGAATTTATATAAATCATTAAGTATTTCTGCGTGGCCCGGTAACAAATGACTCACGGACCGGTACCAGGCCCCGGCCTGGTGGTTGGGGACCACTGGTCTACTCTACATACAGTCTATGGTTAGTGTGACCTCATCACTTCTCCTGGAAGTTTTTTTTGTAGTCAAATAAACAAGTAACCCTTTTTCTTTCAACGTCAAGATCAAGCTTATGTTGATTGTTGGTTTGTGAAATCTCACAACAAACTCCACATTTTAACACACTGCAACTGAATAAACAATACACAGATACCAGCACACACACACACTAAATAAAAAAAATTAACATCAACTTCCTCATTCTACCTGTCCCCATTTCCCAGAAAGAGAAAATGAAACATAAGGAAGGTGCTCCTGTGGGTGGGAAAAATATCACACACACACACGAACACACACTCTAAGCTTAACATAGAAACAAGCATCAGCATCTGATGGATTGATATTGTGAGATGCAGATTTCATACCCTCACATCCTCAGGTCATGTGTCCAAATAAACTTAAAACAAAAAGAGTCAAGGTGGTCAAGCAAAAACTAAGCAGCAGGAGACTCACATCAACAAGAAGCAGCATCCAGTGTCTCATCATCGGAGCAGAGTCTGAAAGACCAGCGGACGAGAGAGGACGGTGAGAGTATAAGACACATGGCGAAGGTTTCTGGGTAACACGGATGTAAACATGAGGACTAACATGCATAATGCAAGCTACACCATCGTAACACAACCACAATTACACACACATATGTCAGAGGTGTTTTCTGTTTCCGCTGTATTGTCACACATTTTAAAATTGTTCTCCTGCACTAAAAAAGCTGTACAATAGGTTTCTTTCACACACACACACACACACCTGATGTAAACTGTAGTACTTTTTTTTTGTGTGTGTGTGTGTACAAGTGAGGAAGGTCAGCAAAGGTCATAAATAGAGTTTTGGGAGTGTGTGTTGTTGGGAAGTAAAATTAAAATTGATATAATAAAAGAGGGAACCTCCTTTATTTTATGGTGTAACCACCTCACAGAGAACTTGACTGGAGGAAGTGAGACAGGAGGAACAACAACAATATCCAGGCTTTTATTTTACGTGTAGTGGGAGCAGTGGGAGTAACCCTCGTCGTGCAACACACTCGTACACACACCTGCTGCGGCACACACACACACACACACTCTACGGCACACGCACAGAAGAAAAAAAGAGGAAATTCCCTTTCAATGAGTCGAACAATACTTGACATATCTTGACATATTTTTACTACACACTTCCCCTCTTTGTGACAACTTCCCCACAGTTTTCACTACCAAGTTACTACTACATATGAATGAAGAAACACACACACACACACACACACACACACGGAAGGGGAGAGAACAAGAAGAGAGTTGTTTTGCAACTAGAAAGAGGAAGGTACATGTGTCACTCACTCTTCTGTGATGCAACATGGACAACTCAATGAGCACACACACATTTGTACACACATCTCTGATCCCATCACGTATGCAAAAGCTTGTGTATCACCTGGGCACATTTTCATGACAAAAAAACTCTTCTTTGCCCTGGGACAACGAGGGATTTGAGAGGGCAAGATGGAGCATGAAAGCACACATCCCTCTTTCTATCAATGCTCACACACACACATTTGAACTGACCCACCCTGCTGCGTACACTCTCCCTCCGTCCAACTCACTTGCACAGCTCATTTGCATAGATATTTGCCAGTCAAATGAAATGCAGGTGAAAGTGGGAGTGTAACTTTGGAGATAAACTCCCCCAGAAAATCCCCTCTGCCGGGAGACTCCCAACTCACATCCAAGAGCTGAGACGAGCGGGATACAGTTCAGCTCGAGCCGTTAATGCTTATAAATCTGGGAACAAATACACAGATACCAGCACACACACACATCTGGATTGTTCAAAATGGTTTTAGAGTGTAAAAGTGAAACTTGATGTTGTCAGTGGATATCTGAAATACTCTGTTGTCCTAGACCTTTTCAGTCCTTTGATGTTATATCCACTTCACTACAAATGTGACTGTAACCCTCGTTTTAAAGGTTTATATCTACTGTACGTGAAGTTTTCAGGCTACATGTTGGAGTTTTGGTATTAATATTATCACTTATTTTACAGTTGGATAGGTTATTTGAGTCAGTTTCATATTTAAGCTACTACCACCAGATGTTGACAGTTTATCTTTATTACCTCCGCCAAGGAGGTTATGTTTTTGCCGGGGTTTGTCTGTCTGTCTGTTTGTCTGTTGGTTTCCAAAATAGCTCAAAAACTTACTGACGGATTTGGATGAAATTTTCAGGGATTGTCCAGATGGGGATAACAAACAAATGATTAGATTTTGGAAGTGATCCGCATCACCGTCTGGATCCAGGAATATTTTTAAAGATTCTCCTCGCAAAGTCTCTCCTCGACGGCGTCCATCTTGATATGCTAGCGCAAGCGTAGTGCAGTTGCTTGTATTGATTTTGGAGCTGCACGCGGACGCCTCCGCGCCTGTCCGCTCGAGCGCTTCCCGACGTGTTCGATGACATTTACGTGACGCGGACCCTCGTGCACCAACGCCGACATGCTGACGCGGAAAGTATCAACTGGCCTTAACAGTGCTTGGCGGAGGTCTGCGCTCTCAGAGTGCTTTTCTAGTTTTTTTTAAATGGATCCATATGTTTATTTTAACTTTTTATCCCTAATTTTGAGTTATTACTTTTAGCTTACAGCATAAGCTTCCTGTCATCTTCTTTGAGCTATTAGCTAAGTATTTTTTTTATCCAGGACCAGTTTTAAAGGCATATAAATTAATTATTGCTATTTATTTCCAATATTTATTTTTTTACTTTTAAGTTTAACAACTAATAACTTTTAGATTTTTTTTTACCTACCAATGAATTAACTGTTTATCCAGTATTTTTAGTTACCAGTTTAGACAGTTTTTAGATTACTTTAAGCTAGAAATTTAAATTCTACTTCAAAATTTTAACAGTTTTTACCTAAATTAACTCTAATTTAACTCTGTATGCATAAGCTTTTATTTAACATTACTTTAAACTGTCTATTTTAATTGTTTATCCACTACTTTAGCTGATGATTATAATTTCAGATTTAGTATTTTACCTCTTAAGACTTTTTTTTTCTTTCTTTAGGTCGGATAGTTTAATCATTTATTGGATTTGATCTAATTTAGAAGGTTTTGCATTACTGACTATTTTAATCTGTCATTGAGCTAACATTGAGTTTTTGACTTATTAGATAGTTTCTCACATTAGAAGTTGTTTGGAGACAGATATTCAACTATGAAATGGAAAAACAACGACTATACCACTCAATTCAAATAAGATATGTTTATAGATTGTCCTGCAGCATGTCCTACTCATATGTCACTTGTTTAAATTCATTTTGACTTTTGCTACCTTAATTTCCAAATACAAATGAAGCTGATTTTTTACAGTATTTAAAGTAGGATTTCCTGCAGGGTCCATGTCACTCTGTGGTGTAATCCCTTAACCTCGGCACCGCATCAACCTTCAGTGTTATAGAGGAAAAGCCCTCTGAGTAAGAAGCATTGCTGTTGTTCATGCTCCTGTTCATGCTGCAAACATCTCTGCTAAAGTCAGTCAGTGATTTTCTACACCTGCTTTCTCCACGCTTGGGTCGCAGGGGTCTGCTGGAGCCTATCCAAACTGTCCTTGGGCAAGTCTGCTAAAGTATAAATTGTAAAGTTAAATAATCGTGGATCCTCTGAACTGTGTTAGAGGTGTAACCTCCTCTAGCTTTAAAACTTCCAACACAATCCCACCACGAAACTTGGCCATGCAAACCATCAACAAACATTAATCGTATCCCCCAGATCGAGACAAAATAAACAGTGGCACGCATGGATTATTTCACAGCTCCACGCCTTGTTTACAGGGGCAACACTACTACTGAGCCCGTGTAATTGTGACTCTGATAGCTATATGATTTGACTAATGATGCAGAGCCGGAGGAACAGGCCGAGCAGGTCGAGCTGTTCTTGCAATAACAAGAGGAGACATGACTTACAGGAATCTGCTCATATTCCCTCAGCACCACTCAGGAGGGACTGTGGATATAAGCAGTAAAACCCTTCAAAGGGAATGTGGGGATTTTAAGGCTGAACATGAGAAAAACACTAGAAAAAAATATCTGTAAGTATTTGAGTTGATCCAATTTTGAAATGAATTAATTACAAAACATAGTGAGAGTAATACAGTAGTACAACTTACTCCACCACTTTTACTATTCTGTATTCACCTTTATAATAAAGCCTTTTGAGTTAGTTTTCCAATGTTAAAAAATGAAAATTGACATCATAGAATTTCCTATTGAGTCTGATCATGGGAATTGTTGAAGTTTTTTAGACTTTACTGTCAGCTGTAGGAAATTTATTTGGTCAGATGTGCAAAATATGCAGTCGTCAGAGACGTACTGTAAAGGTCCAAGGTCAATAAAAGGATAGATAAGACACGAAACCATACACAGCCCACACATGGTAACAAAAACACTTTCACTGTGAATCTTCCCTGGGAATGAACGTCTGAGTGAGGCTTCGGTTCAATCGGGCTTGCGTGCTAATCAGTCGCTGAGATGTGCGTCAAATGGTCACTGAACAAAAAAAAAAAACCATACACACTGTACTTTTCAAAGCTAAAAGCTTTCTCATCTGCCCACACGTTCCTACACATATTTGCAGTATGCAAATTTCTTGAAAGCAGCCGAAAAACTCATGTGTGCTCATTAACCCGAAAAAATAAATTCATACTGTG
Organism: Pseudochromis fuscus; assembly: GCA_900323345.1. Classification (NCBI taxonomy): domain Eukaryota; kingdom Metazoa; phylum Chordata; class Actinopteri; family Pseudochromidae; genus Pseudochromis; species Pseudochromis fuscus. The sequence continues at coordinate 6,920 of OOFC01014806.1, forward strand.
AGAGTAAAGATCCCCACAGAGAAACAGAGCAGGTGAAATGTGACAGGTGTGCTATGATACCTGAGGGCTGCCTATCATTTGATCTCAGCAGAGGGACACACACACACACACACAGACAGAGGTGCAAACAGGTTTTGCTCCTGGATATTGATCAAGTACATATTTGTTTGCAGAGTGTTTGTGGATGTGTGGGTGTTGCATGTCAAAGATTTCAGCGCCGCATGACAAATTAACCCTTTATTTCCCCTAAGTTTACGCTTTAGTCATTCCACAACACAGAGCGCTGCTTGGAAACCACCTGCTTCACAGATACACTCAAAAGGAGGGATGTAGTGGAGTGTAAACCCGCCAAAATAAAACAACACAATCTGCTTAGAAAATATGGAAATTTGTAAGATTTGTAATGTTTAAACACTTTCTTTTACTGTTATTCTAAATACAACAGTATCTACTTCTTCCACAGAATCACTTAAGCGTGCATATTTCTGATCATTTCATTGTTTTATGATCCATTTATAACATGTTTTCTGACACTTAAAAGGAACAATGAGTATAAAATGTTTTGTTTGTGACAGGATGGTGTTTTATCCATTTTAATCTCAGGTGTTAGAGGTCGCCTATGAATTGTAAGGTCATGGGTTCGATCCCCGGCTCCTCCTGCCCACATGTCGAAGTGTCATTGAGCAAGACACTGAACCCTAAGTTGCTCCCAATGGTGGCTAGTGCCTTGCATGGCAGCTCTGTAGCCACTGGTGTGTGAATGGGTGAATGAGGTGCCTTGTAAAGCGCTTTGGGGCCGAGCTAAGGTCAAGAAAATGCTCCATTTAACATTTATTCTGAGTGTAACAGAAGTATAACAGGTCACATTTATGTTCAGTGTTTCTTTTTAAGTCACCTGCCTCTACAATGTGACTTAAAGGCCACAAAGAAAGATGAAAGTGTGATAAATCATATATCCTGGATCATAAACCAAATATGAAAGCCCACTTGTAAGATCTGCATGGGTGGCCCACACCCACACCCCACAGTGGGGGGCTCATCTAGTTCCTTTTTTTGTTATATATTTGTGTATAAATGTAACATTTAAAATAGACTGTTCTTGTCTGCATATTTTCAGTGTGTGACAGTTGGGGGACGAGGAAAAAGTGAGACATCCTTCATTCTGTGTTCAAGTACAAAAGGTGGACAAAATAACAGAGACACCAACATCAGTTCAAGTCTGGTTATTAAGATGAATAAAAAGTAAACAGAGAGGGGGTAAAAACAGCACACAGTGAGGATAGTGACTAACAACTGGAGATTAACCCTTTCAGTGCAGAGCACAGTAGCCACACGCACAAAGCAAGGCAGACACAGCACATGAACACCACAAGTTTCATTTTTCACTTTCTACACACACTCTTCTGCCTTTCTTCATCTGACAGCAGCAGTGAAGGAGTTCACCTGACATTTACAGCTCAGACGTGATCACATCCACTGTCTTTCACCTAAAAAAATACTTAAATAACGGTGTTTCCCACTTATTGCAGCGATCACCGTCAAACCGCCGCTGATGAGCACCTCTGCCATGTTTGCATTTGGAGTGAGATGGTTATCAGCACGATGGGCTAATGGAGTACGTGTTTTAACAGAGGGAGTGGTTGTCATTTAAGGGGTAAAAAGAGGGGCTCTGTTTGCAGTGTCAATATTTACAGTGACACATGCTGGATGAACGCTGACTGACTGGAGTGAATGGTGTGGGTGGATATGTGTGCAAGTGTGAGACAGGAGGATGGACTAAAGGGATGTCTGATGTCACGCTCTGATGAGAAGATCCAGATCAAAAACACAACTCCTGTCTCCTCTGGAGTGTCGCTGCTCATATGTGAAGGCTTATCTACTCCAAGCAGGACAAAAAAAATGTCCCCGAGTAATGGCAACAAAAAGTAGTGTTTGAAACAGGCCTCTGCCCCCTGTTGTTTGTACATCTGGATAAGATAAAGTTTAGAAAAGTCAACCAGTGCTGTATTGTATCTTTGTATGTGCTGTAATAGGAGACCGATCACCAGTGGACTCTGGATCTGACGCAATCTACAAGCCTCATTTGCATTGCAAATCAGAGATATGAAAATGAGGGAAACACAGGCTTTGTCTGTACCAGTTCTCTACTCATTAGAGTTAATATCTCATGTTTGATGTACTTTAACTTTCAGTGTACAGTAGTTTCTTTCTTCTTCACTTCTGAATGCTGAATCCACAGTAAATCTGCTTAGATGTACTTTCCTTTGTCTTTCTTCACTTTCCCTTCCTCTTGTCCCGTACCGATCATCTATGGCTAGGGATGGGTATTGTTAGGATTTATATGAATCCGATTCTCATTTCAGTTCTGCTTATCGATTCTGGTTCCTAACGATTCCTTATTTCGATTCCAAAAACAAAAAAACAAGAAGCCAAATGTATATTTAACATATTACTTTCCCACACGTGTTTTCCACGATGGCCGCTCTCTCTACTAAAACGAATCCTTTTTTTTTTTTGTTTGTTTTTTTCCATTACCTCTTTTCCACCAAACAAGAACGAGTGCTAGGTCCGGGCTGGTGCTAGTCCTGGTGGTTAGTTGGTTCAGATCCCGTTTCTCCTATGAACCCATTTGCTTTTCCAGTGGCAAGGAGCCAAGTTGAGGCCGCGTCACCGTAAAAGGTGCATAGGTAGCCGGTTCACAACAACCGGCCGCTAGCAAGCTAGCCGCTGTTAACAAACTACTGTTACCCTGTTACTATCAGTCCATGAAAAAAGCAGATATTCTAGTTACAACATGATTGAGTTAACAGTGGAAAAGGGGTAACTTTTGACCGCTTTTCCCGGTCCATTTCCTGTTGCCATGCGGCGTCACGTGACGTGTTAGATACGTAACAGACAGGTCCTGGCAGATATCTAAAGTCTGTTTGCAGCCGTTGTGTAAAATGAACGCTTCTAGGAACCGATAAGCGGAAACGAAATTATAATTTTTTTATGGGAACCCGGTACTCACTACATTTAATTCGGTTCCTGCTTAGAACCGAATTTCGGTACCCAACCCTATCTATGGCTAATTTATAATCACCAGCTAGCCTAACATGCAGGTATCTGGACTGTGGGAGGAAGCCGGACAAACCCACATGTGCAACCTCCACTTGACGCCCAGCAGGTTGGACCCTCCTCGCTGTGATGCTACAGCACCACTGCACCACCCCAGCCCTCTCTGCCTCTGTTTTATAAACCTTCTCTGTTCTGGAGAGTTGGATTTGAAATATCTCAGTGTTATGAATCAACAGTGTGACTCATTCATCTTTAAACTGCAGCTAAACACAACTCTGCACTGGTTGACATCAGCCCCATCTCTCTTCTTTCTTTTTTTGTTGACATATGAGCTCATGACCGCGAGCTATGCTTACATCACAGAAATCATCCTGTTGATTCACAGGTCAACTATCGTATTTATACTGTCAACAAAGCAGCACAGAAAGGTAACCCCTGCTGCTGTTCTGCTCCTTCACGCTCCTCTCATCCACAGAGCCACTGCAATTGTTTTGTTGCCATCTAGTGGTGAATTGCACTCATAACGCCACACACACATGAACATCTCATGCCTTGGATGCTCATTGAAATAAAAATGTTTATTTTATAGTTCACAGTGCTCAGAGGGTGGTGGTCAGAACACAAATATACAGTCAGAAAGTCACATGACCTGTACAGAGATTCACATCATGTTTGGATTGCTTGATAGACCATAGTGCAAACAGCTCTATCATCTTACTGTTCATTCAATGAATTGTCCATTTTTGATACTAAGGTTTTTGTTCGAAAAGTTTCTTCAAAACATTTTTGAATTGTAATTAATTACTGAGCTGGTGACTGCTCTGTCCAAAGACATTCAGTAGTTAGCGTAACAATATGGAAATATGAACAACTCCTTGAAAACTCAAATGTAAATGAACTTTTTCATGTTTACAAAAATAAACCGCGAACAAAAAAACCTAGAAGACTGAAGAAAGTGGAGAACTGAACATTGCAGAGTTGCACACTGACCATTTGGTGACTGCACAATATATGAAGGTCAAAATTTTTATTATTAGATGTTAGACAGAGTAAAGTCTGGGGTGGAAATGCACCAAATTATTACAGTTAATTGGTTATTGCTGAATTTAAATGATCCTTTAAGCAAGTGATCCAGAAGGGAAGTGAGCTGTGTTGGCCTTTCTGTAACAATGTGTTGTCTCCCATGTGTCAGCTCATATGATACTATGATTTATAAATATATATATTTATCTCCTAACTGTTAGTATTATAACAGCTGGGAGAGGTTCTGATAATCTCTTTTCGGAATATAATAATAAATTCATAGATTATTTTAGACTAACTTTCCTCTAATAAGATGATAGTAATGGTAAAGTTGATATAATAATAACTCTGGCAGATGAAGTACATACAGTACATATTTGTACTAGTTAGTTAAACCAGTATGGCTCAGTTACCCTGTATCAGTGCTAATTCTGAGAGGTATTCAAATACAAGGCCTGCTGTCTGGACCAGGTCTACACTATGGCAGTAACATATGACTTACAAAGAATAAAATAGTGTATTTTTTTTCCTTTTTTTTTTTTTTTTTTTAGGTAGCATGTTTATCGAGTGATGTCTCAGTATGTTCCCAGTTTGTAGTTAGAAACAGGTTTGTTATCAGCACCGGATGCTGTGCTCGGAGGAAGGTCTGAACCATAGACTGTATATAAAAATGGACGAAGCAAGCGTGACATCACCCAGTGGTTTGTGGACTTGAACCTGGAGTTTGGTATTTGAACGTCGCTATGTTGGAGTCAGAAGTGACCATATCTGGATATGAAGGGGGAGTGAGGAGGCGGGTCTGACCCTTGAACCTCAAGGCTCAAGTTCAGTGCTGCTATCTTTTTAAGATAAGATAAGACATCTACTTAATGATGATTTTTTTTTTATTCAGATGGACCAGATCACTGAGAAGAACAATTGACTTTACTACTGACATCAGAATGAATTGAAATAATGTATCCACTGTGTATTTTATGATCAAAAATAAGGAATTTTGAATTGAACTCAATTAGAAACAGAGTTTTTTGTAGCCAGCATCTAGTGGCCATTGGGAGTATTACACAGCTGCACTGACCTCACTTTTGAGCTCTGCTTGCTTTGTCCATACACAGTCTATGGCCTGAACAACAACAAAATAAAAGACAGAATAAGTCAGTAACTGAGCGGCAAGTGTGTCTGGTGGAGTCCATTAAACCTGTCAGGCTTTTCAGAGATAGTCTATGATTCCCCCATAACAGCAGCGACATCAAAACAGTGACAACAGTGTGCACTTCAAACAATAGTGTGGCTTATGTATAGTGGGAAATTCACCAAAGCCGATAGAGTGCGATAGTGAAGACATAAAAATTATTTGTTCAATAATAATCAGAGCTATAGATAGAATATCAATATGGCCTCTTTCATACAACTTGGCCAGTGACTTTATTGCACTGCACCTTATAGAAAAGGCGTATATCATCACAGTTAGTGTAACTTTTGAAAAAAAAAAAGTTGTCATAGAAATTCCTTGTAATTATTCTATACACATAACTTCTGATATTATCTGAGCTTTGATTATCTTACAGATTAAAGTGTGTACAGAATATACCTGTGTGTGTGTGTTGGCTGGGTTGTTAGAATCATAAAGCTCCTCTCTAGCTCAGGGAAGACCTGTGTGCACACAGCGTCCACCATAAACCGTCACCGTGACAACTTTAACTATACATACTTACAGCAGAGTGGTAGAAAATATATTGTTTTTACAGCGGTACATCTTATACTTGGACCAACTAGCATTTACAAATACCACATGTGGATCACTACTGAGAGTAAACATATATTTAAGTACAATTTTAGATAATAAATTGTATCTTTTGGATTATTAGTAACTGTATGTAACATTTTAAATGTATCAATTAGAGGCATTTGTGGTTACTAATTGGCCCAAGTGTGTTTTTGACATACAGTGCACACAGTGCCTGCAGCAAGTGTAATAAGAAAAGAATAGAAAAGCCTTAAAGAGGTAACAGAGCAGTGAGTTGATGTATTATAACAGTACATTGGCACCTTGGCTATGCTTACAGGGTGTAAGACCCAATCGGACCCTGATACTGGCTGAAAGATCAATCAGGAAACAAGCTGCTACAGTACTGTGTGTGTGTGAGTGTGAGTGTGTGTGTGTGTGTGTGTGTGAGATAGATTCAATATGCTGGTATGGCTGAAGAAAAACAGGCAGAAACTACAAGTGAACAGCTCAATAGTTGTAAGAAAATTTGTCCAGAAAATGATAAAACACTGTTACATACAAAATACATTTCACAGAAAAAACAAAGTTGCTTGTTAAGGCTTTGTTGTATATGAGCTTGGAAAGTGAGGTCATAAATAAACCATAAAGTCCATCACAAAGTGTTAAGGAGAGATATGTTTCCCCCCGATGACCATACCGAGTAAAACATAAAACGGATACATTGCTGAGATTTTGGCATGTGAAGTACTCAGGTTGTACATCACAGTATGTACAAGTTTTTATAACGTCATATGAAGACAAAACTTTGAAAAAAAAAATTAAAAATGACTCTTGTTTGTGTTTTCCACATGGATGAGTCCAAAAAAATAAAAATAAAAATCCGGCTGACAGCGGATATCAGTGTTCAAGCAACTCAGCAACCACCAGCTGAGGCCGTGTGTGTGTGTGTGTGTGTGTGTGTGTGTGTGTGTGTGGTAGAGGGGTTGTTAATTGTATAGATCAGCTGAGTCAGTCTTACAGGTTACACAGTTAAAACAGAAAACACGTTACAGTACTTTGACGTATCAACTTAGTGCTTTTAGTTAAAAACACGTTTCAGTGAAAAGTAGACAAGTGAGACACTTGTATGAAAAAACTTCCGTTAAGAGTGCAAGCAGTACAAAAAAGAGAAAAAGTGTAAAGAGCTTAATATGTATTGTCTAAAGGTTTAAAAAGCATAGTATAGTTGATATATTCATATATTCCTCTTTTTCTTTCTTTTTTTTCCAGCACAGTCCAGCTGACCTGTTTATAATTTTGGCTTTTTCATCTCTCTGTATTGTTCTAGCAGCATTGTGCAAACACAAACTAATATCCCACCTCATTAATCCCTCTTCTGCCATCAGTCATAACCTTTTTAACTCTATTCCTGCTTTTCTCGGTTAATTTGAAGCCACAGGGTTAAAGAGAAAAGGCGTGGCTTTGTAAAATGTTGCATTTATTTACTAAGATTGTCCACCCTTTTACTCGCTTCATGATCTTTTTTTTTAAATTTCCTGCAGTGCTACAGACCTCCGCTCCAGCAGAGGGAGCCATTTTTTCATGTATCCATGCCAAACTCATCCTCATCCAGCGCTCCCACTCTCCAGAGCCTGTGGGAGGAAATATGCTGGAGGACAACTGAGGAGTTGGATATACACTCCTCTCCTCCATTGATCAAGGAAGATGAAACACCCCAAGAAAAAAAAAAAACAGAGGAAGACTTAAGGGATGTCCTCCCCATCTCCACTTCCTCCTTCTTCTTCAGGCTTGGGCTCCTCGTCGTGGGAGTGTGTGTCTGAAGGTGTGTGTGAGCATCGTAGGCTGCTCCAGCACGCCTTGTTCTTGTGCAGGTGACCCAGCATGGTTTGGCTGAGCGGGCTGGGCTCGGTGAAGCGATGCCACTCCTCGAACAGCGGCTCCACGATGTAGGAGATGAAACCTGAAACGCAGGAAGTTACACGCGTCAGGTACAGCATGTGCATGTGTGATGGTTTTGTTCTTAGATCCTGATGAGCCACTTCAGGACTCACCTATCTGAATGGCTGGCACAGAGTCAGCCTGTTGGTTACACAGAGGACTGATCTCCAAGTCAAACTTTCTCTCCAGGTCACCTGTCAGGTTAGAGAACAATAGCCACACAAATTAAAGACAGAAAGACTCAACAGAGGGAGGACATACACTACAGGCCAAAAGTTTGGACACACCTTCTCATTCAATGTTTTTTCTTTATTTTAATGACTATTTACATTGTAGATTTTCACTGAAGGCATCAAAACTATGAATGAACACACGTGGAGTTATGTACTGAACTAAAAAAGGTGAAATAACTGAAAACATGTTTTATATTCTAGTTTCTTCAAAATAGCCACCGTTTGGTCTGATTACTGTTTTGCAAACTCTTTGCATTCTCTCGATGAACTTCAAGAGGTCGTCACCTGAAATGGTTTCCACTTCACAGCTGTGACTTATCAGGGTTAATTAGTGGAATTTCTTGCTTTATCAATGGGGTTGGGACCATCAGTTGTGTTGTGCAGAAGTCAGGTTAAGCCCTATTGGACAACTGTTAAAATATATATTATGGCAAGAACCAATCAGCTAACTAAAGAAAAACGAGTGGCCATCACTTTACTCTACAATGTA
>OOFC01014809.1:0-23584 GCA_900323345.1 Pseudochromis fuscus
AAGTATGGGGGGTGTTAAGTGAGCAGCTGCCTGATCTCTCGGTGAACGTAGCAAAGGAAGTCCATGTAGGAGGCTCCACCGTGCAGGCCTTTGTCCTCCACCAGGAACTGACGAAACAGCATCTCAGGTTTGTCTTTCTGCCTCACGATGTGGAGCTGAGGGAAAAAACAGTCAGCAAGAGGTGATCTATCGAGCACATTGATTTTCATACAGTTTCGTATATTTTAACTGGCGCTGGGCCTGACGTGCATGTGACTAATGATGCATTTTAGTGTTGGGGTGATGCATTTTCTTCATAGCTCCACTAGAGGGCAGCATAGATCGAAAATAATGACAAGGGTTGAACAGTGGCGTCTGAGGCCTCATTTCTCACCTTCATGGAGCTCGGCCTCTTCTCGAGCAGGTCGTTGATGATGGATCGAACCTTGTTTGACAGCGGGTTGTCGAGCTCCGGCAGCTCAGACTGACAAACAGAAAAAGGGTTAAAGTCATTAACACTAGTTTAACACATGAAAACAAAACAAACACTGACACATTTATAAGACACTGATCGAGGAACAGGAAGAAAACTCCTGATTTGTTACTTTTCAACTTAAGATTTTCAGTTTTACACTATTTACTTGTGGAATTTAACTGATTCATACTGAATGAAATGTGGGTGGATTTCTTTTTCTCTTGTTGAATTATGTGCTGACTCATCACCGGACTTGTGATTTCAAAGCATATTGGAAACATGATGGAGCCTCCAGGCACCAAGATGTCTCAAATATCTCTAAAAGTAAAAGTATGCAGAGGTCGGAGGTCAGTGAAATGAGTCCTCACCATGTGTCCTTGCAGGTGTGCGAGTGAGGGCAGGTTGAAGATGCTCTGGATGAAGGTCGGTGGACTGGCTTGGCCCAGCCACAGGAACATGGAGTGTCCGTTCTCCAGCAGAAACACGCCAGAGTCTGCGAGACGCTCCTCTGAGCAGCGCACAGGGGCAGGTGTCTCCTCGCTGTCCACGTCCATGTTGTGCTGGAAAAGAAGCGCAGCGATGTATCAGTCCTGATGCTCACTGTTTTGTGGGAGTTGAGTTAAACACACACAGGCCGTCATCAGGGACTTTAATAAGCTTAGTTTGTCCCCCTACCAGTGGGACGAGGCGAGGGTAGAGCAGCAGCTGTGTGTCCTCCACCCCCATGGCCATGACGGACAGCCTGTGGTGGGCTCTGTCGTCTGTGGACAGCTCTGTGCTGCCCACCAGGGGAGCAGTTTTCATCAGGCTGTTCATGTAGACCGGGAACACTTTCATGGCATCAGGCAGGATCAGCTACATGTGGACACAGGAATAAAAACCTGTTGTTGTAGGTAGTACATGAAGTACACGTTCAGCAGATTTCTCCCCTGCACTGACCTGGCTGGCGGCCGAGGGGCTGGCACAGTTCTTCCTGTAGCAGGCCAGCATGTGGGCTGTCTGGTTGACCAGGATCTCCCTCACATTCTTTAAAGGCTGGTTCAGTATGGCACGGTACGCTGAGTGGGCAAGAGAAAAAGTTAGTGCGAAGACAGGATCGGGGGAGGTGCACAGACGCCTGAGAGATGACGACGAAAAGAGAGAGTGCACAGGAGAGCTGAGGGTCTGTTATGTGCAGATTACAGAGAAAACATGTGGTCCTTATTTGCACAAGTCATTCTTTCACTCATAAATCACTGAGCATTAGCAGATTATCAAGTGATACATGAGGTAAATTCAACAAAGGTCAGATGATACTTGAGTATATCAGCAGGCTCTGTCTCTGCTCTGCATTACACTTCCAAATACAGAGAGCTGACTGGATGCACTGACTCCCTGGATAAATAATGGACTGTGTGAGATGATGGGAGGAAAAAAAATCTGTCTTCGCTTCAAATCTAAGACACAAACCTGATTTGGCGAAGAAGTTGATGAGCGAGTCGGTCTCGCAGCTCTTGTACAGCTCCGACAGCTGCGAGCTGCAGTTCAGACTCAGGTTGTGGATGCGGAGGCGTCGCTGCCCGCTGATGGTGGTGTACAGCAAGGCACACTGGGAAACAAGCATCGGTCACCACAACTTCAGGATCGAACTCAAAACAAGCCATCGTTAATTTTTTTTTTTCTCCTTTAAAAAGTGGCGTACCTGCATGAACGCCCCGCTCTCCTCGCTGAGCGTGTCGTCATGCTTGAACTCCACCGTCACGGCCTTGTCACAGTCCACAGCTGCCATCTCGATGTCTGTGGTGTTGTTCATGTGAACGGCACCGAAGAAGTCTGTGGCTCTGAAGCCTGAAAGGAGACACAGGGAGTGAGTGGTTCGAATCCAATACACCAAATGAAAAACCTTGTGCTGCTTCGTACCTGTACTGGTACGAACGCGCATGATGGCATCAAATCCGATGCTCCTCTGTACATCCTTCCTCAGGTCTCTCAGGAAATGCTCCCCGTCGGTCTCAATCTGTCAAAATCCAGCAGAAAATAATGTGTGAGATGAACCAGCAGATGGCAGTGTGACCACTGTTTGGATCTATGCAACACAAATAACTCAGTGTAATACCAGGAGGTGATTTATTGAGACGCTAAGTGGGAGAATTTAGTTGACATCAGAAGCTTTTAGTGACAGCCAGTGTTTGGTGTTTCATGCCTGCACTTCATCTTTGTATGCGAGTGTGTAAATCTGCACGGTGGCTGCTCAGCCAAACTCATTATGTGGTTACAACAGTCTGAAAATAGATGCAGGATTATAGGAAAAAAAATGCTTTGCCTCATTGCTTATATGTGTCTGTTTGCAGCATCTTTGTGACTGTTACTGGTGCTAGTTTCAGGCTGGTGCTGGTCCTGGTGGTTAGTTGGTTCAGATCTCGTTTCTCCTATGAACCGGTTGCTTTTCCACTGGCAAGGAGCCAAGTTGGAGCCAAGTCACCATAAAACATCAGTACGTCACTGCATAGGTAGCTGGTTCACAACAACCAGCCGCTAGCAAGCTAGCCGCTGTTAACAAACTACTGTTACCCTGTTACTATCAGTCCATGAAAAATTATTTTTTTCAGCAGATATTCTAGTTACAACATGATTGAGTTAACAAAGCAGTGTTGCATCGCTACGTGCGGTATTTACTCAGTTTTGGGAGATCACGATGTCCTTCTGGTCGCATATGACGGCGAAGTGCACCCTCGCTGTAATATGTTTAAATGGAGGAGTTATCGTGTGCATACAAGTGCTGGTCCTGGTTTTACAAATCTACACTGAGATCCAGAGCTCAACTGTATTTTCATTACTTTAATCTTCTACTATCACTAGCAGTGTTTCCACCGTCGCTCCTCCAGCTCCTGGTGTAGTTGCTGCTTACTCGGTGCTGAGCTCTAGCCCAGTAAAGAAATAGGGCCAGACTTAGCCTCAGTTTTAGCGGCTGGGACCAGTTCTCGCTGCGGTGGAAACAACAAACTGAGGCTAAGTCAGGAACTGGCCCTGAACTAGCACCTGAACCAGCTCAGTGGACACTGGGTGTTGTACCTGGAAGTTGTTGTACTTGAAGACGGAGCCTCCGGTGTGTGAAGGCACATCCGCCATGGTTGCCAGGTCGACGTACTGGCTGGGAAAAAGGAAGAGATCCACACAGCAGCCCTGCGCCACACAGTCTTTAGACAGCTGCTCGTACACACCTTTGTGAGGCTGGAACAGGGTCTGTGGGGAAAACAACAACAGCAGCTAATTCACCTGAGTGAAGGTTTCAGTTTCACTTCAGAGGTAACAAATGACAGAGCTGAGCCAGACGTGCACTCTGCTTCTCCTCTGTCCACTACACTACTCGCCTTCTCCTTCTCAGTGTTGACCAGCTTCTTGTCGTCTCTGTTCTTCAGCTTGCCAGGAGCCTCAGCGGTGGGCATGGACGAGTGGAAGATGAAGAGCTTTCCGCTACATTCTGCTGCCTGGAGGGCGAGAGAGGAATGAAAAACAATAATAAAAAAAAAAAAGATCTCACAGGACTGCAGTGTGTTTCTTCCTGATGTGTTGTTTCTACCATTACAGTAAAATCACGATGTACAAAATCCAATCCCTGTGAAATACACTGATACATCCACGAACAAACAAATTAGCCGCCGACTCTTCTCTGTTGTGTGTGTTGCCACAAGTGCTTCCAATTAAATGTTGTGTGTGAACTTTTCTTTGCTGTGCGCCAACACACTGACCTCACATCACTGGGAAAGTTCACTGGACTCTGAGTAAACATAAACACATCAGGAAGTGAAAAAAAGAAAAGAGGCTCAGTGCCAACGTTGGCCAGAGTCATATATCTGAAGTATTTAGACAAATTGAAACACTTTGTGGGGTGGTGGGGGGTTCGATGGTTTTGTTTTAGGTCTGAACTTGCTGACCTTGTCGAAAAACACGTCACAGTTTAAGTATTGTTATAACAAAACAATACAAATATTAAGAGGCCACGATACTAACTGCTGCCATTAAGATGTGTCTGATTAAACAGGACTAATTATCATCTTTAATTTCATAAGTACAACTATTTAAACCATGTGATTTAGTGAAGCTGCACAATGTCCTGCTTCCTGCTGACAGACATCTGACCTTAAACGCCTCCACGCCGGCCTGGATGACAGGGGCAAAGACCGTTTCGCTCTCGTTGGTGTCTGCAAACATGTCAGGGATCTGGTCCAGGAGGCTGAAGCAAAAAAAAAAAAAAAATGGTGTGGTCAGAGTGATATCTTCACAAAGGCTAAAAGCTGTGTCTGAAGTCACAGCTTGATGGAGAATCAGAGTGAGATGTATCTTACTTGTAGATGACAGCCCTGGAGTCCTGGTAGTTAACGAGGAAGCCGTCGAGCAGCGGGACGAACATCTCAGCCGTGTCCGACACCACCATCATCTGCGGCTGAGCCAGGGCGCTCTTCACGTTGTAGAAGTGAAGGATCTTGTTGTACGTGACAAAGCCGACTTTAACCGCCGAGCTCTCCGCGCCGTCCTCTCTAATGAGACACAACAAGCAAGCTGAGATTTTTTTTTTTCTCTACAGCGGCTTCATGTCCTCGTCTCCTGCCAGGATCTGCCGTCTGGTGGTTTATAGTTGGGTTGGAAAACACTTTAAACAGTTTCACCTCCTAAAAGGACAATTACTCATCAAGGTGAACATCCTTCAAGCAGTAATATCCAATTTGTTGATTTTTTGCTGATACATTTTTCCTTTTCTCTTTCACTTTTACATCAACTTCCTGAAGCTTATCTACTCCCAAAATTTCTTCCAGCTTCAGTTGATAAACCACAAAAAACTGACATTTGCCAGAACCCTGTGGATTCGGGTGTGGTACTGGTAGCTACACTGAACCAGACCATTCATCAAAACCTGTCACCACGAGAGTCATTTGAAAGCATTCTTCACTGACACAGAAAACTGCAGTTTGTCCGTCTCTCATCTTCAATCCAAGAAACACGTAATGAAAGTGAACTTGTTGGAAATAACAGATTCGATGCAGGGTTTATTTATTGTGATTAAAAAATACCAGTGATGATAAAAAGGTGATTAAAAGACTTGGTCTGCATCTGTTTTTATTTAAACTGGGCTTTAGCTTTTATCCTGGGTGAGTTAAACATACATTTTGGTGATATAACATATGAAAAATACAGCGTCCCCCTGAGGCTTTAATTCTGTGTCTGTAAAGATTCAAATGAAGAAGGGTTTAATCTTGAATCCACTTCTATTAAGTGTTTAAAGGATGATGTCATGGAAGCAGACAAATAAGGATACATTGTTGCTGGCAGTAGCTAAGTAGTGAGAAGAGAGGAGGGTCTCCAAGTTATTTTAGGAGTAACCAGGTGAAGTACATCATCATCTCCTCAGTAATACATCTCACCACAATCTCAAAGTCGTCTGTTTTGTTTTTTTGGATGCTTTTCAGACTCAAAATCATGCATTGAAATATTTTCCCTTTTTGGCATCTTTGACACCTTTACCCACACTCACCACCATCTGCAAAACTTCAGGCAAAAAGCATTCGGCTGCTGTTAACAAATACTTGGCTTCATCTCCAACACTTCGGGGAAGCCCTTTTTTGGCAAAGCACTCGGCGTTTGTCTTCTGTATTGTAGTTTCTCTTGTTAAACTAATACTAGATCAATTTATTGAGAGCATGTTGAGCAAGCAAGTCAGAGCAGAACATAGCAGGTGATCGATGCTGGTTAAGTTCTCGACTGTGTGTGTGTTAAGATTTATTGTGTTTACCTGGGCAGCTTCTCCAGCAGAGTCTTCAGCTCATCACATATCAGTTTGACCAGGCCACTTTTGATGTTGTTGTAGGACACATCGATCATAAAGATGTAAGCAGGAGGGTTCGGGGGCTTGTTGTTCTGTGAAGAAACGGCAGCAGGTGCAATGAATGAGCTGCTATTTTTAAATGACTCCAGGAAGAGGCAACATAAAAGACATCACTTCAAAAAATGTCTCATTAATAAACAAGTAATGGGATTTTTCATCTATTCACTCCAGCGTCCTCGCAGCAAATCCACCTTGAGTTTACAGCGATGCCTTCCACTTTCAGTTTATGTAATTTGTTCACCAAAGATGGAGATCGTTTGTTCCTGCTTGGCTGGAGCTGCGAGGAGACTGTGCTACGTATGAATTCCTGGATACTGAGGAACAGTAATGAAGTGTGTGAGAGTCAGGAACATATTGTTATGTTTCCACAGTTACAACCCATGACAGGACACTCACCTTGCAGGCTGTTGTTTATTAGCCATGCCTGCAGAGGTTGTTTATAAGTCTTAATAAACAGAGCAAAACTAGGCCAGTGGAGTGACTCAGCTTTGCCAACATACTTGGACCCTCTAATATTGTTCTCAACACACACAGCCTCCATGGGGACATGCAGTTGATTGGCATCACTGGCCTTTTTTCGTGCGTTTTTAAAAGCACTGAGCTGAACACTGTCCCATCGAGCTTTGATGTAATCAGCTCATGCTGCATAATGCAGAGCGGCTGCCAAAAGGCTCTTCAGAGAAATCAGTAATACAATCGCAGAGATGCAAATCTCTTGTACTGTATTAAACAAGCGGCTACTTCAAGTGACTAATCTTTTATGACACTTTGGGTGTTAAACCATCAGTGCATAAACAAAAACAATCCCTGAATCTAAATGTGTGTCTGCCAGTCAGATCAACTGGATTCAATCTCCACAATATATACTGGAAATGATCCAGAGTATTTGTCCTGTACCTTGCAGTAGTCCAGGGTGGCTACAAACTCATAGGACCCCAGAGACAGTTCAGGCCTCTCGTAGAAGTCCACCCTCCGGCCCATGTGGTCCAGATGTTGGAAGTAGAAGACTGGCACTAAAGTTGAATTAAATAAATAAAATACAACTCTTTAAATGCTAAAAAGATGCAAAGTTACTAAGATGATGACAGCATTTTTTCCCGTCTGCTCTACCTTCGTTGACACAGTTGCAGAATCCACACTGGTAGCGACGGCCGCCATCAATAAACTGCATGTAGGGACACATGTAGGCCTTGCATCGGTTGCACCGGACTGGGCCTGTTTCGCCATGGTTCACGACATACAGGGGAGTCTGCACAGGGACATGTACAGAAGATATTATAGGTCAAGATGATAAGAGAAAAAACTCCAACACAGAACAGTTCCTCAGAAGGAAACTGATGAAAAACTGTAATATTTTGATGTAATTTCTGTACATTTATACACACATATGCTGTTTGGTCCACCCCAGCCGTTACTGAGCAACTCCTGCAGGCCTACAGATGGCAGACACCGTTTACTTAAGGTAATGTAATGTAAATTCAAAAACGTTTCCTTCAAATAAACTCAACTAGTATAAAACACATGCAGACACGGCAGCAACTGGGTTTATTATTAGACCAGAGGCTTCGAGGAGGAGCGTACAAGTGTTTACAGTATCTTCTGGCTTTTAACGGAGTGCAGTGAAAAAAACCTGTTAGATGATGAAACATCTGAGTGCAACAGAAGTCCTGAAAAATTAAAACGCTCATTAAGTTTGGCTACTTATAATTTTTGGTGTGGATACGCTCCCTGTTGCACTGGATGAAATTCAATGCTCTTGATTCCTTTTGTATAAACCTCCTTTCTTCTTCAGTGGTCCCAGCAGATCTGACAATAGCTAATTAGCCTAAAGCCAGATGAGAGAAAGCTAACATTGCCTAAAAAGGCCAATTGATGTGTGGGACAAGGCGAGAGGAGGGGGGAAAGTATCTAAGGCAGGATTGTTGGACCACACGTGTTCCAGGAGGAGGAGGTCATCCATCGGACACATTTACTTTGGCGACATTGTCACAGACATGCATCAAAAAGAAGAAGTGTCTGCACTAATACAGAATAATACACAACCGCCACAGTATGTTTTGAACTTTTCAAAATAAAAGCATGTTGGAGACACAGGAGGAAATCATTAACAGCTACATACAGTTTAAAAACTCTATTGGGAGAATATAACACACCCCATGGGACACGACATAACCCAGTGTTCCTGTTTCCCACATTAACTGTGCAACATTTCAAAAACACAGTTAAAGAATAGAAAATCTGAGGGTTCAATAGGAGACATGAATAAATTCTCAGTCTAAAGAAGCCACTGGCATTCCTGGGATAATAGGCTTTGTTCACAGCCAATCAGCCGTCGTCTGTCGTGTTTGGGTTTATCTTAGCACATCACTTTAAATTACTGATACAACTGGACATTCGAGCTTACCTCATTCTTTGGCAAACTGGCAAAGGGTTTAATGATGGACGCCAGAGGTACTTGGCACTGTTTGGCCAGATCAGCGGTGCAGGGCAGTGAGTAGGTGGTGCAGCGTATGAATCTGGGACTGGCGTTGCCTGGAGTTTGCAGAAAGAGGAGTCATTAACCTTGATATGATGACAGAGCACATTTCTAAAAAGCACTCTCCTTAAAAGAAGAGCTTTCAGAGGTTCATTTACAATTAGCAGAAATGGGCAGTAATTAAAATTTGTAAGAAAAAGCCTATAAATTACAGAGTACATGCAGCACCACAATGACAGAAATGACTGAATTAAACATCCTCGACAAGCGTACAAGCTGTATACACGTGAAAACTGGAAGTTCAGTTACAGTCACGACCTAAGAACAGCTTCTACTTTGTGCACTGAGGTGTTATTTTTAGGTTACCTTGATCCTGTACTGTGAAGTCAGTGGTGACCAGAGGTGGAACCTGTCCTCGGATGTTTGTGCTGAAGACCTGTCCCCCTTGTTTGGCCTGGTCATCTTCAATGACTTGGGTCTAAAGCAGGTGGGTTGTATATTATGTTACATTCTGACACATTTGAAGAATTGTTAAGTATTAAAATGTGATGCATCAGTCGTACAAACACCCTCAAATTTGAAGATCCATGATGAATTTTTCTGTAACCTTTTTCCAGTACCTACATGTATTTAATAAAATCATTTAAAATGCATGAACAGATCTACATGTCTTTGCCAAACAGCTCTTGAGGAACTAATAAGCTGCTTGAAAATGTGAAAGGACACATGTGGTATGTTGGTATGTGAAGGTATGCAGTCCCACGGGGATTAATTGTCTACTCACTATGCTTGGGATAGAGTCAGGGTCGAGTTTCTTCTGAGGTGGGCCGGCCAGTGCGGCTGGTGCTCCAGGGAAGGCCCCTGGCATGCCTGGCTGAGGCCCAGCCATGTGTCCCCCAAACTGACCTGGTCATTGAAACAAAACATGCTGGCTATTAGTCGGTGTTTAATGGCTCCACTGTAGTGTCCATGACTGTGTGCAGAGCTCTGTTTGAACTCAAACACTATATTCTGCTATCAGTGCTTCAAAGTTTACTTTAATGTTGAGGTTTTAAGTGGTTCTGTTGCTGTTTCACTTCTGTCTGATAAGTCGATGTGGAAGATTTCTCTCACTGTAGCATCTTTAGTCTGAGCTAATGAATCAGTGATGCTGCTAAGGATCTGATGACAGATGCTGTACAGATTAAAAAGCTGCTTAATGTAAATAAGTGATCTGCAACAGTGGATTATATCAAAAATCTTCCTATTTTTTATTTGAAAGAGACCTCTTTGATCGGCATGACCTTCTTTTGGTTCATAGTTACCTGCTTGCTGTGGGAATCCTGGAGGACCAGCAAGTCCAGGACCAGGCTGCTGGAAACCTCCGGGGCCTGGAGGAGGTGGCCCGGGGAAGGGCCTATTCATGCCCGCCATGGGTGGACCTGCCATCGGCATGGTTTGGGGTGCTGGAGGCATCAGGGGGGACTGCGGGCTTGGAGGCATCTGTGGCTGCCCCATTACTGGAGGTGGTGGTGTCTGGAAAGGCTGATGGGCCACAGAGCTTGTTGGAGGAGGGCTCTGCAGGGGACCCGGCGCTGCACAATTAAGAAGTTAAATGAAGAAATGCAATGTTGAAAGTAGAGGCTGTCTTCTATCATTTCCACTGAATTACTGTCATTAAAAGATTGAATGATTTACAAGATGTAAAAGGGAAAAAAGAAGCAAACTTACCATAGCTGCCTAAGTTCATAGCACTCATCTGATTGGTGAGGGGTTGTGTTGGAGGTGGGACAGCCGAGGCCATACTGTTGTATGGTGCACCTAGAGGCTGTCCATAAGGACCAGTTGGGGGAGCAGGGTACCTGAGGAACAGTTCAAATATACAGAAGGTGCAACATGATCTCATATCAACAACTTGTCTTACACTTGAAGCTACATTTTCCTACAAATATCTTTTCTTTATGCAGCAAGAATGAGTAAAGTTTTCCCAATATTTTAACACAAATTCCTAAACCATTTGTGTTGATTTCAGAGAAATCAGCTGCTCCAAAAAGCTGCAATTTGATGGAGACTGTTACCTTTGTGAGTGAGCGCCATTCTGCTGGACATTTGGATTGTACTGACTGGTAACCGGAGGCGGTGGCATGCCAGCAGCTGAGGAAACCGGCATTTTCATTCCACCTGCATAAAGTAACAGACATACGTATTGGTATGGTCCTCACTGTATATTTCCACAAAAGGTTCATCCAAAGGATTTCATCACACCTTTTAAACTGAACAGTGACTGCAGAGTCATTGATTTAAATATTTATATTATTGTGTCAACTGTGATTTCTGCATTACTGTCTTTTTGATGTCATCTTGACCTTCTTTCTAAAAGACTAGTACATCAATACTTTTGGTACCTCAAATTATTTTTTGCAATCATGCCGAGCTTGCTTCCGTGCGCAGTGACATTATAACAAAAGCTAATAAATTGAATGTATCTTTAGCGGTGCTGCTGCTCACATGTGCTATCACAGTGGTATAGTACATAAGTTATTTAAAGGTCAGACACATAAACTCCCTGAATGACAAATACAACATTATGAAAAGCAAAATAAAAGATGAGTTTTTATGCCAATTCTGAAAAGCAACAGCAAACTACATCTGTGAATACTTGAACATTGTATAGAATTAATTCCATTCATGAATAAATGAGCTAAAATATACACACTTAGGTGGCAAGACAGAACTTGTGAGATGCAGCCCTAACAACTATGTTACTTGGGAAATAATGCAATGCAAGAGCGAAAGTCCTTTACCTGCTGGTGGAGCATTGAGTGTATGAGGTGGCCCACCGTAATGCCCATAGAGGGGCTGTGGAGGCCCAGTTCCAAATCCACCTTGGTAGCCCCCCATCCCTGGCTGGGCCTGGGAGTACGGAGGTGCAGCAACATAACCCTGTTGACTCATTTTGATGGGATAGCTGTCACTGTCTTCTCATGCCAGGATGAAAGAAGTAGTTTACAACCTGTAAAGTTAAAATGGAGAGATTTAAAGCTTACAGAATTAAAAATGTTTCTACAATATTTAATCTTTTTAATATGATATCATACTGTAAAATGCATAAAGACAGAAACATGTGCATAAAAGTGATTAAAAGCCTGCAATTCTTGGTTTGTTTGAAGCAGGCGCATAAATGTCTGTAACATTTCCTGCATGTTTACAAGCTGCAGCATGAACAGCTGATATTTGATGTAATGCAATCATCAACACTGTGGAACATGGACCTTTGACATCACTTATGGAGAGATAAAGCAGCCTATCTTCGGTATTATTATCTTCAAGTGACTAACCACACGAGCCACCCATTTCTGTTTTGCTAACTACAATTCACTTCAAACTTAATCAACCCTTATACAGTGTTTACCCACAAATTTGCATTCATGCTGATCTATTATTAAGGCTATTTAACCTGAATGCAACGTTTCACTAAACTAGGTTTTGGCCTAGAGGATATATTACTGAGTTGATGGGTTTAGCTGACATCTGTGAAAAAGTAAATAATGAATGATTTAAAAAAAAAAACTTTGTAAACTTTTTTAAATTGAACTCTACAACGTTGGGCGTATTGGCACACCCATGAAAGCCCTGTATTAAATACATAATAAATCATTAAACCACATTTTACCAAATAAAAGGTAAAGAAAAAACAACATGTGATAGTGGTTAATCGTGCTGTTCAATAGTTAACTGTATCTGCCACTTCCTAGAGTTGCCACGTCAAAGACCGTTATGATGGCTAAAACTAACTCAGCATCACTACCTTTTAAAAAAATGTTCACCCTGCTAAAACACACATGTTGTATTCTTATTTTCTTCTGGCTAGTACACAATTTGTAGTATTAACGTGTAGCTCAAAGGGTGCAGCAACATGACAGCCCAGCTCCTCGGTCCAGTGATAATGATAGAAAACATCTTGCTAGCTACGCGGAAATTACTACAAACTTTTCGGTTTCACCAAAAAAACGCATTCAATTGAAGCGTAAATACAGAGTTATCTGAGGTAATAATTAGCCGTTTGTGCTGGCTACCTGTGTAAATATTGTCGTGTTGGTATTTACCTGAATATTGGGTAGAGTCCTCTTTACTGTTGCCCTCAGTGAAAGCAGAGTGCCACGTCAAACTCCTCCAAAGCACCGGTCGCTCTGTTGAAAATCACCACCGTCAAATAAAGCGTAGAGTAAGACACGTTACTACCGGTTGAGCATTTCAGAATAAAATCCTAATTGCGAATAACTGTTTTGAACGCGATGTGAGTAATGCAAACACTAAACGAGTTTATGAATATTATCTTTTCGCAACATTATTAGAATTATCTTAGCGCCATCTTCAGCCAAGTGTGTCTTTCAAATCTTTATATTATGCTTTATGTTGAAGAGTTCACGGTTTCACGTCCGTTTTGGGCAATGGGCTTTATAGTGGGCTTGAGTCGTGTCCTGCGCTGTACGCATGCGCAAAATAGAGGGAACCCATACACGTCAGCACAGCAGTTGTGGACCTGAGATACACGCGTTTCATCATCACCTGAGCGCTGAGCATTTTCCTCTGTTGTGATTAAAAAATAAAATAAAATAAAAAAGCATCACAGAGGGACAACATTTTTATTACATTTTATTTCATTATTGTGCATATGGGAAAAAATAATTGTAACAGATGTCCTTAAATTACTGAATAGTTTATGTTATAGTGTCATAAGTTATCAGTCTAAACCTAACCTCTAGATATAGGTGTCTGACACAAGCTGTGGAGATACTGGTATACTATATTTACACATAGATAATATTCTTTTATATCACACTAGCATATGATAATATCACTTGTATGTCTTGATGATAGGCTACACTTAATATTTAATATAATATAGCCTACATGCCATCCCCTCAAGTAATCAAAGATAAAAATAGCTGTGTGAAAATGTTTTGAGATTTACTTAGTGGAAAATGTCTTAGGGAGTGATTGCTGTAAGAAATTGGACCACTGGATGTCAAATCAAATCAAATAACAATATTTGATCATTTGTCGCCTATAAGTTTTTTTATGTTTGAGTATAAAATTAATAAACAGCTGTTCTCCCAGATGTATTACAAAGGATAACTCAGGGTAAGTTGAGTATGATGTAAAATATAAGAGGACACCAAGAAACCACTAGTTGAATGTAACGCCTGCAGGCGGGTCCGTGCGCCGTGACGTCTCCAAAGCGGGCTGGACTCAGGGAGAACTCAGATGATGATGGGGATTATACAGCGGTGCGGTGGAGGTGGTTTCTGCAAAGTGCTGCTGGTCTGCTTGACAGCCTCATGAACGCGCTGTGGAAGTTTGGCTGAGGAGCTGTGCGCAGCATGGGCACCGGGGATTACATCTGCGTGACGCTGCGTGGTGGTGCACCCTGGGGATTCAGCCTTCGAGAGGGAGAGGCGGACACCTATAGACCTTTCCTAGTCACACAGGTATTTATCTATATGTCTGTCTGTTTCTCTGATTACTTTGAATTATCCATTTATAACTTGTCTTGTGAGAATTTTGGACTATCGCTGCAACTGTGATTAAAAAACATGTCTGATGTTTTAAATTACCTTTGGTGTCAGGGATCATCAGAGTTTTCTTGTTTAGTGAAATATGTATTTTTGAAAATCTGAATACTGCGGTGGGAGAGAAATTATTCAGAGCAGTGCGTGTCGCTGCATTTTTGTGCGCGTTGGCCGTGTTTTGGTGAGAGATTCCTCGGCACCCTTATATGGTCAAGGCCAAGGCAGAGTGTGAAGCTCAGGGCAGTGGGATCTGTTATCAGTCAAAAAAAGGCTTCAGCAAGAAGCATTTTTAACAGACCAGCAACTTACCTGAAGAGTGAAAGGTATGTGCGTAATGAGATAATGTGCAAACAAAACAAAAACACGGGGTCATAGAGGTTTAGCTAAAATATGATGATGCAGATATCACTTGAAGAACATTCAAATATGTGATGGAAAGAAGTGCAGGCAAATTTCAAGTTAAGATATATGATCACTTAGCTACAGAGCATTTGTTTAGTCTGATAATGAGGTATTTAATCTGGAGGATTTATCAGCTGATGAAGGTACTTTTCTTGTGATGCATAAAAGACATTGTTTCATGCAACTTTGTGGCAGTTTCTAAGGATAGACTATACTCTCTGAGGCATTAGGTTGCTGCCTATTATTTGCATTTACATTTTCTGTTATGTTTTTTACAATCTGTCACACCCTGCAGGTATAAATATGCAACCATCTCAAGCTTGAAATACACATTCGACTACTTTTTAATCAGTTGTGATAGCATCTTTTTGAAGGTTTCAGTGATACTGAAGTGGAGTCTTTATATAGTCTAATTTCCCAATGAATGATATAAGCGTATGTGATCCTTACATGTTGGATCACATGCATTTGGTCTTAAAATACTAAAATGCAAACGTCACCAATGCAGAAATACAAAACAGCCTCTTCACTTTTAGACATTTTGCTGGATGTATATGTGCACATGTAAAGCCAGGTGCCTTTACGATGAAGAGCTGCAAAGACTCTATATATGGTATTGTAATGCACGTTCACAAGATCCCTCATCAACTTGTCGTCCAAGTAGTAAACATGTAAATGTTTCTTTTACGCTGCATTCCTGCGACATCAAAGCTCCACCAGAAAGAAAGCTTCAGTGTGCAGTAATAAATCATCTCAGTGACAGATGCCTAACCTGTTTCCAGCAACAGTTACTCTGTGGCTATTATTGTGATTCATCTGTGATTATAGATATTATTTTCCCATTAAACAGCACAACACAGTCTCCTTTACTTCTACTAAAGCTCGCAAACCAATCGGTTTGGAAAGAAATCTCTGACCGAGTTGTGGTATTTGTTGATTAGCTTATATAAGAATAAAAGCCTGTAATTCAAAAAAGTAATATTTTGATCGTTTTTTCTTAGATAAAAACTTTGACGATGGCTCCAGTTCAAATTTCAGCCAAAATCTTTTCACAAGCTAATTCCTGTAGACCCCCAGCAAACTTTAAAATCCTAATAATATTAATTTAAACAAATACCCCATGAGGTCTTGCACACTGGGAAAAAAAATCCCTGCACATGGACTAACATAACCCTCACAAAATGCTATGCCAAAAACAGCAGCTACTGTGAACCAGCAAAACAAAGGAATGCCTCCTTACGTTTAATGTCTATTTTAATTATCCTGTAAACTAATTTTAGACATAAATGTGATGATTAAAATATCTTAGCCTCCAAAGTATCCTCATGTGTTGCATCAGAGTTTTTGCAAATACACTGCATTTAAGTGAGGGCCTATTAAAGTGAAGTATATATGATGCATATGGCTCGGACATCTGGGGGTTTTAGTCCACCTCATCTGGAAGACATAACTCCACTTTCAAAATCATCTTATGGGGAGGACAAAAAAAAAACATTTCTGTTAGTTAAAAGTAAAAAAAAAAAAAAAGAAACAAACATACCAAGATCATGACAAATACTGCTCCACTAAGGCTCTCCTGTGTCTGATAAACAGTGTTTTTCAAAGCTCCTGTTGTAGTGGAGACTGTGTTTTGTTTCCTGAGAGAAAGTGATTGTTCAGTGTACTGACAGCAGTACAGTGCAGGAGCACGGGGTATCCACTCCTAAAAGGTTCTTTCCATATAAGGGAGGTTGTATTTCTGGTCTTATTTGGAGTCCTGGCCTCAGTACAAAGTTGATGAGGTCACTTTATTTTTAAAGCTGCAGAAACAATACAAAGTTTTACCCATCGTGTCCTCTCCTTTAGAAACACTTTCCATCTGATTTGTGGCGTTGTAGCAACTGTGGAAAGATTTTCTGATGTGTATTAAGACTAAACAGATATCCCAAAAAAACAGAAAAATGGATTAAATCTGAACAGGAAACATTTTGGCCTAATTACTAAGGTATGTCATGTTGGTATGTAGAGTGTCAGCATGCATCAGATCAGATATAAAACACTGAATGACAAAGGTTTACAGACTTTTCATTTATTATTTTAAATTCAGCTTGTCTCCGTCTTGCTTTTTACAGAGCAAACAGGGCTGCTGTTGCTGATGCTTCAGCCTTAATAAAACACCATAGGAACCTTATTAAGCTGCCAAGCAATCAGCAAAATACCATTGCCTCAGTCCTCCAGTGCTGTTTTCCCAGAGTAAACACAGTGCTCCTTCCATTACTACATTTTTGGCGTTGTGTTTTTCAGCATCTCTGTTGTGGTCCTGGGAGACAGCAGTGACCCCAAATGATGACTGTTGCTTGTTTGGTCTTTTCTGTTTCACATCTTGTACAGAAATTAAAACCAGTGCTCCAGCAGCTTTATGTTTGGATGATATCGCAGTGAGTGTTCCTGGTTTTGAATGTCGTTAACCAGATGACAGCAGAAAATGAATTATCTTGGGTGACTGTAGGTGTGTGAATTAGTAGTGTTAAAAACATTAGGTAGTATACTGTAATAAAATAAAAGTTGTGTACTTTAGTAAAGTGACACGCGAGAGTCATGTTCCTCCTTTTCTCCAATAGGCCCCTGTGTTACGGTCATATTAATGAGTTGTACTGGGTGTGGTATTTTGACAGATTTTCAAAATAAAATCCCAAGTTATTTTCCAATACAGTCCCCCTTGTTGCCCCGCTTCACTCAAAAATGTGTTTAGGTCGAAACTACTCTCTTTTATGTTCACTGTGCAGTATTATGTATGTCTTGTATATTTCCAGATTTTGACATCACAACTAATCCTGGTTTAACATCCACCTTAAATACTGAAATCTAAAGCCTGCATTACACTGAGAAGGGAAATTGTACTGATGTTGAGAAGATCTTAAATTCAGCTGGTAATTGAATTATTTTGTGGAAAATATATGTTTAGCATAAATTGTATTTTTATACATCCTCAAATGTCTCCAGAGAGGATCTTTAAGAAACATTTGGTCGAAGCTGATTTAAAGGTCCCCTGAGGAGCTCTATTTAAAAACCCATTATAATTACATGCACTGTTTCTCACCAAAACACACAGTGTGTACTGGTGTGGTCTGAAAACCAATGTGCATCATCCAGTATATTTACAAAGCTAAGTTTGGAAATATTTGAAATCATTTTCTTGTTCAAAATGCACACAAAGTGAAGAGATCTTGAAAATTGGTCCATACAGGTGGCGAAAAAACTACACATGTGGCCTCAATTTGAAGTAAATAAGTGAAATCCATCCATCTATAATCCAATTGGCAATAGGCGAGAGGCAGAGTACACTCCTCAATCATCCACACTCACACTTACAGTCACTTAGAGTAATCAATTCACCTAACAAGCAAATCTTTGGACTGTAGGAGGAATTAAAAGAACCAACTTCTTAATCACCCTCAGCAGAAGCAGAAAGCATCCGTGCACAAAAACATACAAACCAATGAATGAAGACATGAACTATAAATCTTCCCACATGGTGAGAGTGTTACCTGCAAGGCAGCTGGAAAATATTTGTCTGAAATGTAAAAACTCAATTGTTCAAAGCTGTGAAAGGCAGGAATCGCCCCGAGGTGCGAGCACACATCACACACTCCTGTGTTTCCTGTGATTTTCTGTTGTGTTTAAGTCTATTAAATGGATAATTGGGAAATGGGCTGCAGTGTTGTTTAATTATGGCCCCTCGTGATGTCAGCAGTAAATGTGATAATTAAAGACAAAAACTGGGATTTTGTTCTTCATTTCGGACACTTCTACATTTTAATTGGTTATCCTACCCAGGACAACCACTGCTGCTTTTTACAAGCATGTGCCTGACTGTGTACTTTAGAGTTGCGTGGAGAGACAACGACAAATGTTTCCCCTCCTTTTTTGGAGCACCGGGTGGTTGCTTGGGGCATTCAAGCCAAAACCATCCTCCCTGTAGTGAGGTGTGAGTCCCAGTGGACAGGCACACTGACGGCCTTATAGGGCTTGTTTGCACATTGTTAACGGTAAAAACTGGAGTGAGGCTGGAGTTTTATCTGAAAGTTCCCAGTTCTATAATGTGACCTATAAAATATCTTGTATATATAGTGAAGTAAACTCATTTTATTACCCTGAATTCTGCTTATGTTAGACTCAGACGTATGTCCTTTGCAGACAGCACTCTGCTTTTTTTTAGCTTTTCATTGGATTTGAAACAAAAGTAGCATCAAAAATCAAACTGTTTTCAGACTTTTCTTCTTCTTCCTTTGTTTATGTGCTGATCCAAACATTTTTTTAACTTCCTCTCACAGTGGTAAAACGTGTGTGTACTGCCATCTAGTGACAAAGTTGTTTTACTGCAAGTATAAAACTGCACCTTAATGTAAAGCATACTCATGGAAAATAGATTTTGTTACAAAGTTATAGGGTTATTTATCCTGGGATTGGGACACTAATAATTAGTATGGCTTTTAATTTGATATATTTACATTAGTATTAGTATAAAAACAGAGGTTCATGCCTGTAAAGAAGTTTTGTGTGTGTTTTCCCATCAATTTTAACTTTTCCTGTGTGTTGTGAAAAAAAACAACCTTGGAAATGCCATCCCTCTCTCCAGCCACTTCATCCAGCTCTTCCCAGGGGATCCCGAGGCGTTCCCAGGCCAGCCGAGAGACATAGTCCCTTCAGCGTGTCCTGGGTCTTCCCCGGGGTCTCCTACCGGTGGGATATGCCCTGAACACCTCACCGGGAGGCGTCTAGGAGGCATCCTAATTAGATGCCCAAGCCACCTCATCTGGCTCTTCTCAACGTAGAGGAGCAGCGACTCTACTCCGAGCTCCTCCTACCTTGGAAATGGTTAACAATGGTTGTTTTAAGTTTCAAAATGCTCTAAGTGTGAGTTGTTGTTGTGCTTTTTATGTGGCTGCTGCCTGCCAGGGGGATTCTTCAGGGGATCTTTAATGTAATAAACCAGGGAGACTGTGTAGTTAAATGGTGGCGTGAGGAAACAACTGAACTTGCTGCCTCCTCACTCAGGGGAAATTCAGTATCACATGGTCACTTACTCATGTTTAGTGTCAAAGATCAATCTGTATTGATCCTGATGTCATTACCATTACTCTGTAAACTCGCAAATGGATCCTTCAGGGGAATTAGCCAGGACGTATTAAGATACCTGACTTCATTACGATGAGTTAGACTGAGCTCTTTAGCTTTATCTCCATGAATATTTTAAGATTATTTTGATGGTGTTTGAGAATTGACAGTGAAGCAGCATGGATAAAGCAAGAGGAGGATTAAACACAACTGGAATTAACATTTTAAAAACGGTTGCAGGTCTCAAAAAAAAATCAGAGAAGCCTTTCAGACCTTTAACATTTATCTAAAGTGGTGCATTTGTAATATTTGCAAAAATATCTTAGCATATTTCCTGAAAGCATATCCTCTAATTGCATGGTACTAAAGTAATAATTTATCCCCCTAGCTGCATAAGTGGCCTTTTGCGCAGAATTTATGGGGTATTTCTCCTTATTACATCCTCTTATTAATGAACCATTTTATAGGCTTCAGGAACCAATTACAAGAAAATGAATCCATCAGTCATTAGTTTAACAGTGTAAAGTGGTGCCCTTTAAATGAATCTGCACAGAGCTGGCCCACAGCTATAATACGCAGCAGCACTGTTAAAATTCAAGGTAGAATTGTCACTTTTTTATTGAACACGTAGGCTGCATTTTCCATATCAGTTACACAGTTTATAAATTGTAATACGAGTTGTACAAATTGTCCCTTGACTCTACAGCGAGTTTACGTACTTTGACTTATTATTTTGAGGCTAAAATATTAATGATCGGGTCTGAATCCTTGTGCGAATAAGGTCATTATGGCCTGACTCTAAGTAAGTCTTACTGAATGTCATTAGCTTTGTAAACAGAGCTCCACAGACGCCATAGGGAGAAAATAGATGTATGTCAAGGTCAGATTTTACTACACATACAGTGCAGATAATGCTTTGTGTACCTGCCTCCATAATCATGTTGTATTTTCCTTACAGAGAGACTCATTTTCTTCTATTTGTTACATGTAGCAAAGACTTTTCTCGTTATTTTCCTTCCTTCAAACCAAAAAATGCTGTGATCTAGATTTGAGACACTGACCGAGAGGATAAGTGTTAGATTCCCGACCTTAACTGACAACATTTCAAACTGGATTTATTTTAGCTTCCTGTAAATAGCTGCACTGTCATAGCCGGGTTATGTGTGAAGGGTCGAGGCCCGTTTTCCCACTGCACACGTGTTCTTCATGAGTGATGAGTGTGCATATTTTCCTTTTTTTGGACACCATTTGTGAGTAATTATCATATGGTGATAATGAACTCTGATTCATGTGATCTGTTATTTTTTCGCCTTTTCTTCCCTTGTGTCTTTCCCAGGTGGAGGAGGGTGGTCGTGCCTGCCTGGCCGGGATACAGGATGGTGATGAAGTGGTGTCAGTCAATGGAGAGCCATGTGCTGATCTCACACTTTTACAAGCGTTTGCACTCGTTGACACATCAGTCGACTGTCTGCAGTTACTTGTCAAAAGGTGCGATGACGTGTTTAGAGGTCATATTAGAATATGTTTCAAAATCATGTACAAAATGTAAATTCATGCAATGTCATTTATATAAAATATCATGAGGACACTTCAGTAACACTGCAAAGTCTGAAAACTGAGCTATGCAGCACTGTAGGTCCTTGGTGTTTACAACGGCAGTGCAAACTGATTATTGCACCACTGTATTAGCATTTAGATAGCATGTTGTTTTATGACCTGTGCCCTATGGCATAGCTCAGTGAACTGTCTCTGAACGTATTTGCATTCATGTCAGTGTGCATATTAGTGAGGTAATGTGTGTCAGTCGTCCTGACCTTCCAACTGGCTTCATCAAGGTGTTACAGATTTGTGTGTCTGATTGGCGTGCAGCTGCTCAGCCATTACTCAGCGGGCAGTGCCAGTCTGTTTATCGGGGTGACATGTCCTCAGATAATGCTGCAGTGTTGTTGATGTGGCTGTGGTTGAACTCCATGCAGCTGTTGAGAGGGCAGATTGAGGTTTAATCTAGTTTTTATATCTAGTTCTTCTCAGATTGATTTATTCTCTGTGAACCATAAAGTACAGTTTTGTTTGTATTCAAGGACTCTTATTTTTGTAGACTTAGAAACCAAATGACCTGAGGTTACCAGAATATATGAAGTTGAATCACTTTCCCGCATTTGTAGAAAAGGGCTTGTCTTCAAGGTCTAAATGACTTAAATTCAATAATCGCAGTCACAGATGAGGACATTGTGTTTTGTTATTCCAGGCTGACCTTGAAAGTGGAAATTACGTGAAGTGATGTTGAAACGTGATTAGTTTCCACTTGGGTACCCTGACCTTTTTGATTAACTTGCTGCATGAAGATTAAATCTTCTTGATTGCTTTGACAACTTCAGCAGCACAAGAGAGCCTTCAGTCCAGTGGCTATACTCCCATAAGTGGCAATAAATACTGAAACACTATTGTGCACTAGTTCTCTTTGCTTGGTTGTTCTCCCTTTGTTTATTTGCCTTCTTGCATTAGCAAATAGCAGTTGTGTGCAGCATCTAGGCCTAGGGTCAAACACTGCATAGTAGTATTCAACACTAGCTAAAAGCTGTTGTAGTATCAAAGTATTTTAGCACTTAGTAATTAGCACTAGCATCTTAGATGTATTAGATAGCATTAGCAGCTAGCAATTAGCATTAACATGTTGGCCTTAAGGCTGCTTGTATAGTCTCTGGGTGACTTTTGGCCTAATAATTGATTACGTTATTGGCTGCTTATTATGTAATTGAGCTGGTAAAGGAAAAAAAAACTTTGCAAATGTAATAACTGAGCCAATAACTTAATAAATCATTACGTTATTGGCCAACAGTTATTACGTTATCGGTTCAGGACTTTTATTACGTTATTGGCCAGTTATTACGTTATTGGTCTATTACATCTCAAAGAGGGCAAATTTATTACGTTATCGGCTGTTATTACGTTATTGGCTTCAACAGGGTGCTGTATATTCATTGTTGGTAAATGTACAACTTGGAAACCTGCACTCTACATGACCCTCTTTAGCAGAAAACCATCAGTGCACCATGATGGGGAGTCATCAACTTTTAAAGGCAAATATAAGAGGTGATGATGGAGTGGTTGTTGTTAGGTGACTGTCCCAGCTACACAGGTTCATCCCTCCGCTCAACAACAGAATGAAACAGATTTTGTTCAAACTAAATAAGTGTCCCACCAAGGCTGTGATTGTTTCTCAAGTAAACATTTAAAAAAAATACACTCCTTCAACAAGAAACTTGAATCACATGTAGTTTTTTTGGTGTGTAAGAGTGTGTTTCTGTGTGTGTGTTTGTGCAAAGCCTTTTTCTCTTTGTGTCTCTGCCCTCCCTGAAACGCAACACACGCTGTGAAATAAATAAAAACATGCACCCTTACAAACATGGCAACACACTGCAACAGCACAGTCTGAGCGGATGCCAGCTCGCCCAAATTGGATCAGAGTGTCTTCGATGGGACTAGGTGTACAAGTATCAAAGAGATTGAAGGGCTGACAGCCAGCCAAATTGAAGCATTAAACCTTAGCATCTGTCTGGTTGTTGCACCGAGCAGGGCAGGGAAGGGGTGTGAGTGGGAGAGAGATTATAGAGGAGAGATTTGAGGGAGGGGACAGACAGGTGGTAGGGAGTGGGAAGAGAGGGAAGCAGACAACAGTTGCAGCATGAGATAAAGTGGAGGGAGAAAAACAGAGATGAAACCAGTGAGTGGGAGTGGGAGGA
>OOFC01014810.1:0-11420 GCA_900323345.1 Pseudochromis fuscus
TGTCCCGCTTCACCAGCCAGCAGGCCGGAGTCAAGCTGGCACCGATCAGCAGCTCTCCATTTGGCACAGACTACCGCAATCTAGCAGCCTCTCCTCCTGGGGGGAGGTCGCCTTCTTCAGGGCCTCTGTCTCCGGGCATCCGCTCCCCACTCACTCCTCGCTCAGAGAAGACCCATCCTCCTCCAATCCCTCCCAAGAAGCCAGGCATGAGTCCAACTCCAGGCTCCCCCAGTCACTCCGGTCGGACCAGCCTCTTCCCAGAGCTGACGGGGAACTGCGGACACAGCAACAGTGGGCAGGAGGGAGCCAAGGAGTCCGACCTGGTTTTATCTTCCAGCAGCTAATGATCAGACCATACAAATTAACTGGGCTAAATGAGCGGTTAATGTGTTGTCCATCGTTGCTAACCCTGGCAAACCCACTTTATAGCACTCCAAATCAGTAGATTAGACACTTCAAAGCTGTGCTGGTCCAATCGGATGCAATTTGTTGCACCTCCACTCTAGAAACAATTGGAAAAGAACTATTTGAAATAAAATATAGTATATTATGATATTCTTTTATTGGATTTAGTATGCCTTATTTTAATCTTGCTGTCTTTATTCCTTTATGTAGAAATACTGAGTATAACATTTTAGAATTAAAGTATTTAAGTTATTTTCCCCAATAACCCCGTGTTAAGAAGGGTTAAAAAACTACATAAAGACACCAAGCGAAAGACAGAAATATGAGTGGGATTTCTTTTTTCTTTTCCCTTAATGCTCAAACTGCCAGTTTGGTTACAATCAAAAAAGATTTCAGCCAGAAGCAAAACTGTACAGCAAGTAGAAGGGCTAAAATACATGAATGTGGACCACAGCAAACTTGTAGCTATCACCAATTTACATTTAATAAAATAGTAAGTAGTTTTTAAATGTTTTACCAGTGAGTTCTTATGCAGTTTCTATGGCGATAGACCACAACAACAATATTATACTGTCAGTATGTTGAAGAACTCAGTTTATTCTTTATGAATGAACATCACATGCATGTTTTTTCTACTGTATTTACTATGAAAACACTGAATCATGTCTTGAAAAGGGAGCGCACACTTTGCACTGCATTACTGTATGTCTACAACTTTTTTTTTTTTTTATTCAGGGAAGTTTGATTTCTAGTTCACCCAAACCAAGGACTATATATGATTATGATTCTTTTGAGATATTCCATCAGTGGACACTAAAGATTTAAATCTTGCTACTGTAATTATACTATAGTATCTTATCAAATTATTTACTTAGTGTTGTGTCTTGTCTTAACAGTGCTACATGTCAGATGATTGTTTTAGGTTTATGTTCTATGTTCTTTGGATTTAAAACCAGTAATTCACTTAAAGTGTTATTTTAGCCAATCAATTCAAATCCCTAGATGTATATACTGTTGTGTGTGAGGGGGAAATGTCCCTCGACTGTCTTTAGTAAACAAGCATATCATAAACACCTGCAACATTGAGTGCTTTTTTAAAAATAAACTGTCTATGCCTTAAAGCTGAGTGTGTCTGGAAGTGTGTGGTTCTATTGAAACAATTTTGTTTGTCAGTCTTCACTGGAGTGTTTTGTATGTAATGCATAGATGACAGGAATGGACGATGCTAACCTGTTGGTTTGTGGAAAGTTTTGAAGCCAGGAGAATGTCGACGTGTTGGTTGTTTGGAGCCAGAAGTGACCATATTTGGATATGAAGGAAGGAGTGAGAAGGCGGGTATGAGCTTTAAACCAGAGGACACCAATGTGTATGAAACTCAACCTAACTATCCTAAATATAAGGTAAGATAAGACAGGATTTATCCCACACCAGGGAAAATCCTTCATCACAGCAGAAAAAAGTATAGAGTGCAAGAAAAAGAAAAAAAAAGTAGAAAATAACCGAAAAAAAAGGATAAAGTAAATCCAGAATAAGAAATGTAGAAATACGTATTTAAATGAGAATTAAACTTTAAAATTATTTAAATAAATTTAACAAAAATTCCTTTTTTTTGAAACCATATATCTTCATAATTTTTTTGCAGATGGACAAGCAGACCACTAATAAGAAGTAACTTTAGCTAATGACTTGTAGAAAAAAAATTATGGTTGAAATTTATGATTTTTTGTTTTTGCCAGCATCTAGTGGCCACTGGAGGTATTGCACTTTTTTTGCACTTTCTAATTGGTTGAATTTTTGAGCCGGACTGCTTCATCCATTTCAATTTACAGTCGTAACATCAGGAAACGGAAATAAATAATCTGGTCAAGATGTTCAGTCCATTTATTTGAACAGAGTGGGGCAGTACAGTCTTGAACTTTATAACTGATCGGCACACGGTTGCAGTATATTGTGAGGGTTGAACACAGCACATGGTATAGCTAACAAGTAACTGATCCAGAGTCAGCCTACTCCGAAGTCATGTAACACGTAGAGTATGACATGGCCTTACAGAAGTCATGTAACATACATACAGTATACGATCTTGCCTTACATGGCAACTGCTTTGCGTTCACTTGGCATTGACCAATACACATAAACAGTTTGTTACAGTTAAGAGTGCAATATTCTAGGACTCAACAAAAACCAGCATATTAAAATAGAAATTTGCATACATGGGTGGGAGGATGAAGTTCTTTACCATAGGAAAGAGATTTTGGCAAATAAATCTTGGTTAATATGAGTATGTTTTCCTTTTTACAAAGGAAAAGCTGTACAGCAATGGAGGTGTTGCTAAAGTAAGAGAACAAAGAATGCTTTGTAGATGCAGCAGCGTAAAGTCGCTTTATCTTATTTCAGTCATCGTAGCTTACATGGGAGGAGAGACCATACGTCAGTGGAGCACAACAGAAGACAAGTTAACATTCCCCCAGGCCTAACAGATACTGACAGACAGGTGCAGGAACAGAGCTATGCTAAGGATTGTGCTACTTCTAAATGTCAACAACAAGTAGAAATACTGTTAATGTCGTTAACAATGTGGAACTAAGTTCCTTGTCAGTTCAGCAATACTACAAGTATGGTATGAGTTCAAATTTTGAATGAGTGCTAATCCTTTTTTGTTCCTCGATGAACCTGATTTCCATTTTCATCACACACGGCAACCACAATGACACAAAAACTTTCACAAAATTTAAATTTTTCCAAAATAAAACCCTGATATGCGATGATGTGCTTAAATTTTCCTCAACAGCTGCCTTGTGCATCCTGCTTCTTTCCCTATGTGCTGAGAAATGTGACATGATCACAGTTCTGCATCAGTTCCACTAAGAAAAAATAAATTGTAGCTTTTCCCACCTAAAGGAAAATGTTTTTCTCTAATGTAGCAGTCCTGAGCACAGCCCTGCACACTGTCCTAAGAGAGCTCTTTCACAACACACATCCAAAAGTCACCACTGCCTCTAAACCATGATTATTTCCATAACAGCACCTTCCTTACAGCAGGTATCTGTGCCAAACAGTCTGCGAATCTTCAGTTACACTTTTTTTTTTGTTTTGTTTTGTTATTAATTCCTTGCCCCATATTGATATAGTTTTGCTTTGGTTAGTCCTTGCGCATGTATAGATACTTCGTGGGCCCATAGGAGTGTGCATCTCCCTGGTCGATCCCTGACCTTCCACTAGGCATTCTGCATCTCCTTGCCAATTTTGTAACTTAGGATCTTATTCCAGTCGATCTTAGTGCGTGTGACAGGCAGCTGGCGACGCAGGGCCTTGAAGGTGGTGTCAGACATGGTCTGGTAGTTCTCACTGATTGCAGTCTGAGGGCAAGAGGTGAAAGGAAACAAGTATAATATTTCTTATTCTCTAAATGTTTATGTATGTTAAAAGTAACACCTATTGTTTTAAAGCTTACCTGGTAGTCATTTTCTGCATTCTCAATAATGTCAACAAACTCCTTAGCAGTCTGGCTTTCATTCTGTCAAAACACATACATACAATTACCCAACTACAAGACTGATGACCACCACTGTATACATCCACAGTCAGTCTGATACTATACAAGAAACTATTATTGATGTACTGTGAAGGGCTTATGTATAACATTTTACTTACAGCCACTGGTATAGATTCTTCTACCTCCTTATGGCTAACCAGCTGCACATTCCCATCCTCATAATAGTGCACCTGAAAAGAGGCAAAGTCTTTATTAATAAGCTGGGGTTTGTGGAGGATATTTCTCTCTAACATTGTCATTGTTGACGTAGATATGCACACTGACCTGGATTTTCAATACCCCCACCACCTGAGCAGTGGACTGACCGATGGTAAGCTTCCACTCTGACCTGCAGCGACCATTCCTTTGTTTGAGAAATTAAGAAAAGCCTAATGTTACAATCAGACACTATCATGAGCATGTACCCCCTTCCAAAAAATTTAAAAAAAAATCAAAACTGTTTATTTATAACCTATGTGATAAAACTACATTATAAAACCCCGCAACATACTAAATATACATATATTATTATATGCTTTTTACAGCTATTTTTAGGGAGCACACAATACCAGAAGTTCTTGGGTTGGAATTGATGTCCCTCAATGCAGGCTATAATTGTTTGCTGACCATCCACCGTTTTCCCATATACCTGCAATCATACAGATGGTATCAGTAAATCATAGTCATTATTGCTTATATTCCTAATCTAACACAACTGCTTGTGTGACGTACCGTACAGACTCCAGTAGGATAGTGCTCTTTCACGTAGGCACTAAGGGCAGTATCACAGGCATCTCTCCAGCTTCTCAGGGCCGTCTCTCCTTCATGTGGCTGCACGTCGCTCACCTCTTTTCTTAGGTGGTCGAAGCGGAAAGATAAACGGTTGCGGGGATCGAGGAAACGTCCCTGACCCAAGTCACCATGCTCTGTGATCAAGACCTATGAAGAAGGGACAGGATAGATTGATGATGCTTGTCTTTCACATTTGCTCTTCTGAAACTAATAGGAAACATCTTAGGAGGAAACATACCGGCTCCTCGTAACCCTCAAGCTTGGCAGGAGTAAACTGATCCATATTGTACTGGGCAAAGGAGCTAGGGAAGTAAAATTGAGTACAAAGGTACAGTAAGCACTCATAATAGGAAATCCAAATGCTTGTAAAAAGATTTTCTATAGAGGGCATTTGTCATGTTTGTATTTGTCACTGTCTAATAAATGAAAGACCTTACTGCATATATATTCTCCTATATGGAGGTTCTGGTGTTCACAACTACACAAAATAAATATATATAAATATTTAATATTATGATTCTAGTGATAATTAAATGTTACTTACTGAGAAGCCCCCTCCCTAAGGAGGTTATCATTGTTGAGAAGAA
Source organism: Pseudochromis fuscus (assembly GCA_900323345.1). Classification (NCBI taxonomy): domain Eukaryota; kingdom Metazoa; phylum Chordata; class Actinopteri; family Pseudochromidae; genus Pseudochromis; species Pseudochromis fuscus. The sequence goes on from OOFC01014810.1 coordinate 5,320, forward strand.
GCCGCACATCTAGCAAGACAAAAAGAAACCACTGTTTGCATGGTGCTCTTAGGAGATCAAATATTATAATCAGATGTAAAAACATATGACATAAATCACTGTTGTTATCAAAGGTATTTTTGCCACATCTGCTTCTTACCATTGAAGACCTCATTGAACTCTCCCGGAGGGGCATGAGTCACAAAGTTGGCCGCTATGCGGACCTGTGTAAGCAAATTAAATGCAACCAATTAATACAGCTATAATATGACTTCAAAAAGACTCCGATTGAAACTTACTATAAACATGACCTTCACTGCTCAGGAAGAAAAACATGTCTATAATCAAAATCATTTCCCATTTAAATGTTACTACCAATTTTATTAGTAACTTGGCACCAGGTTGTAGCAGATTTCTTTGGAAAACACTGTGTAACCTTTTAGTTTATGGGTGTCAGTCAGAAATTATTATAACATCTTAATAACAAAAAACAAATGTGCCGGGTAAGGATTACACACATAGCAGATGGGACATTTGACTAAACACTTGATTTGAAGCTCTACTGTTTACCTGATACACAATGGACACTAAATCTCAAAGAGCTTGTCTGAAGTGTTTGCCATGCCTCCGTAAAATAGACTGCAAGATTGCAACCAATCTTTTGATTTGATCAGGAGAATGTCGCCACTCTCGTCCCTAACTGAAACCACCCAGCTGGTATTTAAACATCTTTACTGCATTCACCTTTCATTGCACAAATGCAATGCAAAGTCTTTCATTCCCTATAATTTGATCTTTGCTTCCAGCCGGTATTGTGTTCAGCTGCCACTGGCATTACGGAGGGTGCCACCATCAGGCTCCACCTAAACTGTAGGCATCCATATCCTGATCTCAAGCCATGTGAGGCTAACACAAGTATTTGAGCTGCAACTGAATCTGTTTGACCCAGCTAATGTTAGCTAACGTTATACGAGAGGAACGCGTAGCCCATACTGTAAAATATTGCTGACTGAAACGGTCATTTCAATACGACTTTTGGAAATGCGTGTCGAAGCTTCTATTTCCATTAAAGTACTAAAAAGTTTCCAGTGCCAATGTCCAGCTGCTAAACCCCTCAGTTAACATTTGATGCCGCCGCTAGCCAACTATCCGCTTTAACTAGCATTGACTAGTTAGCTCAGGGTAGCTTATATACAAGTTTATCATTTTGATATGGGGCCAAAAACTGGCATTCTCTTTTCCAAATCGTAACCGGTAACCCACATTGGCATATTACACGGATAATCCTCTACAAACAAGAGAAATTGGCGGTGAACAAATAATTAAATAGTCCTCAGACCTTCTCTTCATCTGACAGCGGCTCCTCAAAGTCAGCCATCTTGGCTCTTTGTGACCCCACCTACCCCAGCTGACTGATAGAAGCTCTGTTATTACTTCAGTGTTGTTTCCTGTTGGGTGTAACACAGTTGATGTGCTTTCAGAATAAAGGCATTCAGATGCGTTACTGTTATGAATTAACTTTCCTGTTTTATGAACAGGATTTTAAGTGGCCTGGTGCATGTTGTACACTGCTGTATTCAAGATAAATTAATTCTTAATTCTGAAATTTTGGTTCAATTACTAACTATTTCGCAACTATTTAGTTTTATTTTGGAAATTGCAAATCGGAATATGTACCTTTTCTTCGGTTAGCTTTGCTCTCCATTGTGTGTTGTCAACGGTTTGATATTTGCAGACTAGCGACACACATCGTCTCTATCATGGACTCACAGGTATGGTTAAACTCAACTGATTGTACTTACTGTATGATTCTGTGCGGATAGCTTACAATATAAAAACAAATCTTACACACATGGTCGTGTACGACATGCGGTAATTATGCAATCATAATTTTAAGAATAGTTGAATTAACATTAGCCAGATTTCAAGTCAAGCTAGCAGACGGACAGTCAGTTCCGTTGTTTACTGTCATCTGCTGCAGGAACTTCCTGGTCCGAGAGATTAAATCCGCTCAATATCACTCGTGACAAAACCACCTTGTTCACTTTTTTCACCTCTGTAGCTTTGTTTATCAACCGACCTGACTGCTTTTCCCCACAGACTTGGCTAACGGTGTTTATCAGCTGACGTCTGTTTTTTGGTTGGGTCAACTATACAAACTTTGTATGGAGAGCTAGCTTCCTTAGCTAGGAAATGAATAGAGCTTTGTCAGCTGCTAGACATCTCACATCACTCGGGCGTTGTGTGAGTAATTCAGCTGCTTGTTGTCAGGTGGTGACCAACCCTGAGGAAATCGCCAAACTCTACAGAGAACTCAGCCTCTTCCCTTCATTGAGCAGAGCAGATGTGGGACCTGTCATCACCTCTCAGTATGGAGGCAAATACAGCAACATATACACAGGTGGGCTTAATCTGTGCCACATTAAGATTCTCTGGGTTTTTTGTACTGTCATTGATATTGATACCATTTCTTATATCTTCTTTTGCAGAATGGAGCCAGCGTGATCTGGAGAGGAACGAGAATGTCAAGTTTTGCAGGCAGTACATTGTGTTCCACGATGACAAGTCGGTGGTTTACTCTGGAGCTTCAGGAAACTGCACTGAGATCAAAGGAGAGTATGTGAAAAGTGTCCTGTTTTATCTGGAGCCTTGATAAAGATGTTAGATGTCCTAACTCGGAGTCATTTGAAGAGTATATCATCTTTTTTTTTCATGTCAGGGTGCTAAGTAAAGATTCTCCTTCTGGAGAGATGAAGGCAGTTGTCAGAGAATGCACCGTCAAAGGAGAAGAGAGGCAGTTTCTTGAGGTGTGTGGCTATCTGCCCAGGTTCAGAGTTACCAAGCCTGTTTTTTTTGTCCTTGTTTCACTTTACTGTTGTAATGCCCCCCCCCCCTTCCTCCCTGCATATGGTGTTTATCTCTGTCTCTACTCTGTTTCACTTTTCACCTACATTTTGTGTTATAAAACTTTGTTTGGTCTTGTATTTTAAACCCAATATCTTCTCTCTTCTCCCAACCTCTTTTTGACCTTTCAGATCTGGAGTAAAAACATCAAGATGAAGAGCATCAATCTAACTGCCTTAAAGAAGCATGGCAAAGTATATGAAGATGGCAAGTCAATGTCTTTTTTTTTTTTTTTTTTTTTTTTTAAATTTTCCAAAGTTGTTTTTTTAAACTTGGCATCTACACCATTGTTAATCACAATGTGTTTTGCATCTTTAGAGCAGTTTGGCTGCTTGGTTTGGTCTCACTCTGAGACCCACCTCTTGTACGTGGCAGAGAGAAAGAGACCTAAGGCAGAATCTTTCTTCCAGGTGTGTCAGAAAAACAGGTTTTGAAGGTTAATCAACACTGAATCTCATAAATCAGAAAACTGCTGCTCTGCTCTCTGTAGGTGAAGAGTTGCCAGTCATGCAGGTTTTCCCTGGTGTCAATAAAAAGGATCGTCTTTGATATTGTTCAGAGCTTTTAATAAACTTTTCTCCAAGTACACATGAAACATTGTTTAGCTTGTTTCACAGTGAGAGAAGCTATTCTCTTTTTAAGAAATTGATTTTAAAAAATGGAAAAGAGTTTGAAATCCTTACTGTTTTCTTGGAAAAAATAATTATCTATCAATGGCTTCATCACATTTATATTTCTTATTTCTCAAAGGGTTTCATTTTGAATAAACTTAAGGGATTTTGTAGCTTTATTTATTTTAAGTGAAATATTTTGCCCACACTGATTTTAATGTGATCACAAGAACATTTAAACTTATTTTCTGATCTGTTTCTGATTTAGTGTTAATTCACCTATTATTTCTCTTTCAAGACTGAGTCACCAGAGTTGTCTTCAACTGGAGACGAGGAGGAGATGATGAGAGTGGAGAAGAAGGAGACTGTAAAAGTAAACTGAGTTAATATTTTTAAAACTCAAAACATATTAGATTAGATGTTTAAATCAACATTCTTTGACAACAGTCAAGTTGTACTGTTTTTTCTTTTTTATTCCTGTAGGGGGAGCAGTTTGTCTTCCATGAGGACTGGGGAGAGGCTTTGGTTGGTAAGAGCTGTCCAGTGCTTTGTGTTTTGGACATCGAAGGTGACAACGTGTCTGTGTTGGAAGGAGTCCCTGACAATATCTCACCTGGACAGGTTGGTGCAACAGCTTGTGACATGATACATGGATTAATTGTAATGACTGTGCACTTCTAGTGTGCTCAAACTTATTCTATTTCTGTCTCTTCAGGCATTTTGGGCTCCAGGGGACACAGGTGTGGTTTTTGTAGGCTGGTGGCATGAGCCTTTCAGAATTGGCCTCAAGTACTGCCCCAACAGGAGGTGAGACAATTGCAGTAAATTTACAGTGATTAAAAAACAAACAAACAAACAAAAACTTACAATATACAGCTCCACTGTGAGAAATAAAATTACCACAAAAGCTAACACTGAAAGTCAAAGAGATTTTGTTTTCTCTGACAGGTCATCTTTGTTCTATGTGGATCTTACTGGTGGGAAATGTGGTAAGTGAATACCTGTTCCATCTATTTTTGTGGCCTAATTTCCATATTTAATAAACACAGTCTAAGTTATGGTGTGAAGATGAACATCACAGTAAAATGTAAAAAAAAAAGAAAGAAAAATATTTCATAACTGACATTTATTTGAATGTAAAATAGGTGCAGTACATATGATTGCCGATGTAAATGTGTATTTATTTTTGTGTCCATCAGAGCAGCTCTCATCAGGCACCAGTGCAGTGTGCTCCCCCAGGCTGAGCCCAGACCAGTGTCGTATTGTGTACCTGGAATGTTCTGTGTTTGGGCCACACATGCAGTGCAGCAGGCTCTGTATGGTGAGACAGAACAGAGACTCTCTTCCACGTATTTTCTCTTTCTTTCTTGAACAAAGTATACTGCCTTTACTGTAAATTTGCAATACTCCAATGCAACAACTTCCACTTTGCTTCCCTGCAGACATGTTTCTTGAAAATGGTGATGCATTGACAAGCAAATAAAAACACTTGTTGTTACATGTTTGTTCTTTTCTTGGATGCTTTCTTTTTAGTATGACTGGTACACTAAGAAGACCTTGGTGGTGGTGGACGTGGTGAAGCGGCCTGGAGATGGTACAGAATAACTGATAGTCACGTGAATGAACTTCATTTGTGGATGTATAACTATTTAAGTTGTGTTTGTGTGTGCTGGTGTGTTTTATAGATGGCTTCACTGGTATCTACAGCTCTCAGTTATCTCCTCAGTGCTGGTCAGCTGACAGTCAGCGGATTGTCATTGCTTGTCCTCAGCGCAGCCGCAAGGTAAAGTCTATGAAGATTGCTATTTTTTCTGATAAATTTCCACCTGAAAAGGTCATTAGACTGTGAATGTTGGAACCATTTTTTATCTGAAACAAAGTCTGATGCAGTCTTGTGTTCTTGGTCCCATAGGATCTCCTGATGGTGGATACAAGCACAGGGAGCGTCACCTCTCTGACCGCAAGTGAGTGACTCAATACACTTGGAGTTTTGGTGTCGACAGCTTCTAATAGCTGAGTTAGTGTAAGGTTGGTTGAATGTGTTCATTTCAACCTCTGTCTAATGATCTTTTTTCTTGTTTAGAGTCTGATGCTGGGAACTGGTGTCTGCTGAACATAGAGAGAGATCTGATGGTGGTCAGCTGCTCCTCTCCCAACTGTCCTCCAAGTCTGGTAGGATTTGCTTCAGTATTAAAAAAAAACAACTTCACACGATGGAGGAGCTAACCTGTCACTTACGGCCGTCTCACACTTCTTTTATCCAGAGGGTAGGCTTCCTTCCGGGCAGAGATTCTCAGGAGGAAGTGGTCTGGGTTACTCTGGAGGACTCTCAAGTGCTGCCAGAAATCGACTGGCAGATCATGACTTTCACCCCTCCCCCAGAGCAAGACAACAGTCAATACTGTAAGAAGAAAAAATCTGCAACGCTGCAGTTAGTTTTGTTCACCTTTTCACATACACAGCATATGCAGAAAAAACATGTATCTACACTGCAGTCCAGTGTATGGCTACTACTATCTACTGAGAAAAATCAGGAAGTTGAATTAACATGATTCTGACTGTGAAAATTAGTTGAGTTTACAGTTTATTAATAATAATAATAATAAT
>OOFC01014813.1:0-10646 GCA_900323345.1 Pseudochromis fuscus
CCAGAGGAAGCACATGCAAGGCACAACACAGGGCGGTCAATCCACTTAAAGAGGCGGTTTAACTGGATTATCCTTTAACTGTTGAGTTAAGGAGCCCCCATGGGCAGAAATGACTCCAACAACAGCAGCTGTGACTGGATGAATAATAATAATGATCATTCTCACGCAAAGTGGTTCTACTGAAGGGTGAATGAAGAGCAGCTCAAGTGTCTATTTCTAAAACTCTGCAGGGACGAGCAGTTAAAGGCTGTTTTATTTAAGTAAGTGTGGAGCTTCACATATTTATGTGAGGTCCTTTAGGTGCTCCATCATCTCTGCTGCCCAACAATACAACAAATAGTTACATATTTTAACTGTGAAAAGTGAACAATGCAGGTTTAACTTCCACCAGTTGTTTTGGAGATCAGAAGCATGAAGCTGTGAGAGAGTATCTCTTTGATATCTGATGATAACATTTAAAGACAGTTTCCTGGAAGTGTAAGTGGAGATTATACGTGTCACTTGCCAGGAGGAATTACAGTGAAGAGGACAGTCGGTGTGTCTGGGAACGTGTGACGAGAAGTTTTCTAAACTCAAAGTCATTTTTACAGAGAATGTCTGAACATTTTACTTGCTGTGATACTTTTTTTTCAGTATTTTAATTTGCTTTATGTCAATACAACCCTAATATCCTCAATTTTAATAAATATCTAAAAGTGGAATAAACCACAAAAAAAAAATAAAGATAGTTTTACAAACATTTATCTATGTCAACACCCAGAGTCTGGATGATATTTTTATTGTGTGCAACTTTCACTGGATTTCTGTAAACCCTCCAGTGCAGGGGTGCCCAATCCTGGTCCTGGAGACCCCCAATGCTGCATGATTTATGTGTCCCTCTTCCAACTCACATGATTCAAATGACCAGCTCATCATCAAGCTCTGCAGAAGAATGCTAATGATCCTGATTATTTGAATCAGGTGTGTTGGAAGAGGGACACATCTAAAATATGCGGGATAGGGGCCCTCGAGGACCAGGATAGGGGGCCCCTGCCAAGCTCTCTGAAACATGTTGAATGTGTGATATGGAAGTATATTTCCTCTGGTTTTGTATGAAAAACCAAAACAAAACATTGCTCTATCTTATGTGGTTGCAGTTCTACTGGCATTTAAAAATAGATGAGATCAAATGAGATCACTGGCAGAGGTTATAAGAGGTTACGCGAACAAAATAATGATTTACCTGATAGCAAAAATACAATGAAAAAAACATAGAAGATGAAATAATTTTCATTTAATTGTTTAATTTTCATAAATATTCCTACATTTCCTCAAAGCAGTGGGGCAGTGCCTCTATACTTAGACTGGAGGTGTCACACTCATCTTTTATTTCACAGGTTTCACTTCTGAATGTAACAAACAGGATCAATGAACAACAACAGCAGTTATATCATTGCTGAATAAAGACAATAATATGAGAAACTCTGATAGAGAGAGATTCAGAAATGATGCAATGTGAACCATAACGCACTTTTCCTCTGAGTATTGGAGCAAAGTGTGAGTGTGATGGCAGCTGAGGAGTCATTTTGTTGTTTTACCTGATACACAGACACACAAATGTAATTTATTCAAAACCTTATTAAAGACAAACTTGATAATTGAGGAAACATTCCCACTGAATACTGAGAAATGTTTCCTCAGGTTAACATAGACGTTGCTCTGTGTCTCTGCCACACCGCTGACGTCACACTCAGCATTATTCACCTCGGCCAATGGCGAGTGACCACGGCCCGTGTGAGGAGCGTGTGGGCCTGCGTGTCGGAGGCGTGTGGGTGGAGTGCCTCACTCTTTTTCTGTTTGTGGCTGTTTAATGTCTTCGCAGATTAGCCATCTGCCTTCGACTGGGCCAGGCCGCCAAACGCAGCCTTGACGTCACGTTAATCTGCTCACCTTTACTACCTGACCCCGGCTCGTACTGTTCCCCCGAACTACATCCAGAACTAAAAGTAACTGTGTGCAGCTAAACTTGAATTTGTACATGAAGCATGAACTTCATAGATTTTCTATAACCCCCACAGAGCTGCTCCACACTTCTAAAACCGGTCTTAGAATCAGTTGTGATATTTTGATGGAGGTGGATGCTGGAGAGTTATTATCTGGTGTCCGCTAATTAACGGTAACTACAGTTTCCCCGGATCAGGAAGTCTCTCAGTGATAGTCACGATCAGTCAGTTTAAATAATTGTTGCTTAGAATACTCTCCTGTGGACTCTGTGCCAAGATTTAGTAATCGGGTTAAATGTCTGCTGCCCTGGTGAAACATCACCTGTGTGTGTCAGTTACACATCACACCAGCCGGTAACCTGAGAACTGAATTTACACACACAAAGAAATGCTGGGTTGTTTTAACCCAGAACTGGGTAAATATTGGACTAACTTCATTCTGGGTTTATTTAACCCAACAAGATGGACCTAAAACAATTAAATGTTAGGTAAAAGTGATAAAATCCCAGGTAATAAAAATTAACTGTTGGATAAACACAACAAAATATCAGTAGACACAAACAGCTCACTTTAGTGGGTTAAATGAATTCTCAAAATAATCCTGTTTTGATGAGGATGTAGCTGTGTTTACTCTGCAAATGAGTGATTGAACACGACTCAGCATTTTTTAGTGTATGTTCCACATCATACTTTTTTTCGAGGTCTGAAACACCACTTGTGTTACAGTTGTTTATTCTTTCACAATTTCCTCTAATAAACAACATAAGGAGACAAACAAATGAAACAAGTACAAGTACCGGAAACGTGTCCTCATTGTGGTCTCGGTGTTGGCCTACGTCAGACTGTTTGCCTCCCTCATCGTCTTGTTTTATATCTACCCCATTAACTGGCACTGGCTGGAGCATCTTACCTGCCTGCCCTTCACAAACAATGATAACATGAAGCATAATATTTTATAGTGCTGATAACTGAGGGGACCAGATCCCATGTGACACCCTTGAATCTATGTGTGTGTATGGACTGAGTATAATCTACAGAATAAATAGAGCAGACACAGTGACATCACTAAGCAGGATGTATGCATTTCATTTCCGGCCCTCGCCAGAAAGAAAGAGAGTGCACGTGTTTGGTGCTGAGTCGTGCACGTAGATGTTGTAGATGTTCTGTAAGTGCAGTGAGAATGAGGTCGAGTGGTTTTATCCTGGAGAAGTCCTCTTGTCTGAGGTAGTTTCTCAGTAACTGAATCCTCTGTAACTCTGTCCCTCCAGGTGGGTCCAGCAGGCTCTCAGTTTGGACTCCTCGCTTGCCTGTTTGTTGAGCTGTTCCAAGGTTGGCAGATGCTTGAGAAGCCGTGGAAAGCCTTCCTCAAACTGCTGGGCATCGTCCTCTTCCTCTTCCTGTGTGGCCTCCTGCCGTGGATCGACAACATCGCCCACATCTTCGGCTTCATCAGCGGCATGCTGCTGTCCTTCGCCATCCTGCCCTACGTCACCTTCGGGACGTTTGACAAGTACCGGAAACGCATCCTCATTGTGGTCTCGGTGTTGGCTTACGTCGGACTGTTCGCCTCCCTCATCGTCTGGTTTTACATTTACCCCATTAACTGGCACTGGCTGGAGCATCTCACCTGCCTGCCCTTCACAAACAAGTTTTGTGAAAAGTACGACATTGACCACGACATTAACCACGTGGTGCACTGATGGCATCCAATACAACCACAGTGTCTTGTGTTGCTAGGCTACAAGCCTGCAGCCGGGGACTTGGTCGGTTGTGTCCATGTCAGCTGTTTGGAAAAGTGGCCATTGTGATTTATATTGTTTCCACAAACAGGAAGTGGATCAGTGTCTCCTGTTCCAATTACATAACAATTATTCAACCTTTTCAATCCTCAGTCAAGTCGGGCACGACCTGCCGTGATCATTTGCTGACCACCAAGCAGACCTTCAGAATCAGAGGACAGGAGAAGATACTCAGGACTGATATACTTCCTAGAGCTGGATGACCCTAAAGGAAAAGATGTACAGACCGAGACGCTGGTGGGGACCTTTCATGAAGTTACATCAACCTAAAGAAGACAAAGAAGACGACCTGGACAGACAATCAGTCCCTTTAAGTCCACAGATGACAAACAGCTGAGAGGAAAAGTGAAGCAGGTGCATAAGTGGGTCTTCAGGTATCTTGTAGATACATCAGATGCTTCCTTCCAGTTTTCAGTAACACTGCATCCAACACTACAAAAAGCTGGCGTTCAGTTCTGCTGCTTCTCAGAACGTTGAGAAATGATTTCAGAGTAAAAACTATTTTTGAACCTTTGCTCATTGTAAGTATGCACTTGGCATGTCAGTTTTCTTACGAGCAGTGAAATGTTGTAACAATGTGTTCCAAGTATTAACTGTGCAGCTGAAATAGTTGAAGCGAAACATCAGTGGTCAGATTTCTATTAAAACCACGAGCTGCCTTAAAGAGACTGTTTTACACCTCAGTGGACTTTCTGCAGACTGCTTGTGAAGATATTTGTGACCCTAACCTACCAAAGCCAACCCCACATGCTGCTTCTATATGCTCAGATATGCATGTTGTTTCCTCTGTCACGTGTCCATATGTCACTGCCACAAACAGGTTTTTTAAAATAAGCCTAAAGTTTTTATTTTATCATTTTTGACACAGTGGTGCCTAAACCATGTAGTAGATTCACTCCTGAACATATTTATTCAAGTCAGATCAAATAAACTTTTGTACAGTATTTTTTGACTACATCACAAGATCCCATTTATGTTTCACCAGAGCCTTAATAGGTTTGTGAAATACACTGTAAAAAGTTCAGTTTTTGTTGATACTAAACAAGAAAGGTGGATAGTGAAGTATTTTCCTCCACATATACACTTTTGCTTATTGTTTTGTACCCAGCAGCTGATTGGCTGTGTGTGACACCTGAAATGAAACATTGATTTTAACTGTTTCCTTAATTCTAGTTGTTGTTGTTGTTCAGGTGTGTGTTGACCCCAGCTGTTAGGAAAGCCACCATGATGACTGTTGTGCAGGATTATGAGAGTTTAGTTACTAAGTGAGTTAGAAGATTAGGTTGGTTAGTCCTTTGGGCTGACTCACTGATCACCTGCTGTTTTTGAGAACACAAGTCAGAAATCACACAGAACAGGTTGTAGACATGAAGACGACTCTACAGTCAGTAGGCAAAGACTGAACAATGACGTCCATCCTTTTTTTTGTTTGTTTGTTTGTTTTAGGAAACCTTTTCTTGTGCCTTTTTAACATGTGAGCATGTGAAAGTTTCAGGTGAACCACAACGACCCACGTCCACTGTCACCACACCTACACTGCTGTTTGTATTGGGACCAAATATTTTCACACTTTTATTTTCTGTTTAGTCAAATAAAAAAGGGAAAGTTTCAGGTGAATTTCCAGTTATGGTCAGGGTACATTTCTGTTCTGCTTCAGTTTTAATGTTAACATTTGTGTGTATTAAAGCGGTCATGTCTGAATAAATGCCACTCGAGTAAAAAATGAAGCATGTATGTCTGTGACTTGTTTGATGTTAGTCTCATATTTGGTGGTGTGGTAACTTCTTGTTTTGTTTTTGCTGGTTATGAATTTCTTTATATATTCTTTAATCCACTCTGTGTGATTTATTGGTGTACATTCATGAAGAATCATTTAACCTTACTACTGTTGAGAAGAAGCTTTAAACTCCTTCAGACCACATGGACACCTCAGAAAAAATAAATAATTCAACAATTTCATTTTATCAAAAGCTGCAGAAGTCTCACTAAATGGACCTGGAGATGAAGTGAGATGTACTAACAGTGCAAGTGAGAAAATATTAAACAAGACATAGTTAGAAAATAGAACCTTTATTACAGTATAATAAAAAAAACGGCTTTAGTCTTGATTCAAGACTTCAGAAGGCAAAGGTGGTCTACAGGGGAAAAGGTGAGGAGACAATCTAAACATCATTGAACATATCACATATTGTTCAGTTTACAACTCCAAGCTTAACAAGCATGTTCCATACCATCTGATGTTTACGGATGTTGCACTTCTGTCGTCAATTCTATGCTTGCTCACTTTGAAGTTGTACAATTACTGTAGTTATACAAGGAGTAACATGAGCAGTGATCTTCTACATGTGCTCTGAACTGATAATAAAGTTTAACTGAATACGTTTGTCCTCAGAGAACCAGGAATCACATTAGACTGAACACATACAGGGAAACAAACAAGGCAGCTGCATTCTACCGAGTGTAATTAATAAATGTCCTGCATTTATCAAAATTCATACACATAGTTTTATATTTTTAAAATATGTACATTTGAAACCAGTGCTGACATTCTTTGTTCTAATCATTTAAGTTTTATGTTACTGACTCTCAAAAATACAAATTTCTATGCAAATGTATTTCCAGTTTCAGTTTCCCCCACAGCTGGTCACAGCTGGACGGCAGCTCTCTGTCAGTCAGGACTCACAGTCAGGACTCGGCCGCCTGACGAACAAGTTTCACTCACAGTGATGATCACAAACACAATCACTGCACTGCTCACACTGCTGCAACACAACCATTCACATGCTCCCCTGTTCTGTTTCCAGGGTGGGGGGGGTCCCATCTGTCCTGATGAGCCAGGGAGAATCCACATTTAGTCCCTCTGTCTTCAACAGCCACTGTTGCGACGCATGAAGGCGTGGCCTCTGACCGGGTACAACATCTCAATGAAGGTCAGGGGTCCCACTGTGATCTCACTGGGGCCCTGCACCTTGAAGCCGGACTTCTGGTAGAAGGGAACCAGGAAGTCCTCACACATGAGCACAGCGCGGCGGACGTAGGGGAGGCAGCGGAGGTACTGCAGGTAGCGCCACATCAGGATGGAGCCTTTTCCCTGCTGGCGGAAGGTCCGGTGGACGGCCAGGACGTGGATGTGGACGGTGGGGCCATGAGGTTTATGGAGGGTCAGGGCGTCCTGTAAGAGGAGAACTGTCAGGATGTGTGTTTGCTGTGTTGTTGTTTTAGAGCTGCAGCAGCAGGGCAAACAGAAAAGTGCTTAAAGCTGAGCTACACAAAGGTAACTAATAAAAAAATGCTGCATTCAGAAGTTATATAGACATGAAGCAAACAGTGTGGTACAGTATCAGATCTGAATCATCAGTGATGCATTAACATCTGAATCAGTGTGAACTTTGTTTCTGAATGTAACTAGAGCTGTTGTGAAGAGTGGAGTAAAGAGCACAGCCCTACACTGTAGTGGAAAATGAGCAGACAGAGCTTTTCCAAAGTATTTTTAACATCACTTTTTTTCCACTCCTGCTGTTTGAGACATTTTTTATGGTAATTTTGTTCAGTAAATAATATGACCATTATTTTATGGCTGCTTTGTTTGCTACCAACATTAATGAATAAGTTTCTTTTGTGATTCTTCTCTATCTGACTAATTAATCTGTTGGTGAACTTACAGAGGAGCTACACTCAGCTCTCAGTGTTCGGATAAAGCCAATCTTTCACTGTGAGATCACATCAGAAAGGCTGTTCAGTTTATCTTGACCTTTGACCTCAGTTCATCCTCAGCCTATCAGTTTTAATTTAAAATTCAACCATTTTAAGAAAGTCCAGAGGGAAATCTTACTTCCATGATTACTCCGGATTTTACTTCAGTTGTTATTTGAATGAGAGACCATGATGCTGCAACTTTTACTCAGACCTGTTTGTGAGATTTCGGTGCATCTGTGTGACATTTATCATCACCAGCTAAACATACTCTTAAATCTCTTATGTTAATCTGAGTTGAACCTACTCTGGCGTTATGCTTGCCAGTCAGTTGGAGTTAAATCACAGTCCAGGTGTCCTCCGCTCTGTCTTACCGTGGTAAGCCTCTCCTGGTCCCACAGTGAGCCGATGATAAAAGCCACCAGCCGTCCCTCCTCGAACCAGCCAAGAGACAGCTCAGGACACAGGGTGAGGAAGTGACGCACCTCGTCCAAGTGGAGAGGACACTCACCGGAGACTGAGATGAAAGCTGGATGAGGGGCAGAAGGAGGATTGTTCAAAAGTTTGACATTAAGACTCCTGGATGGCAACAAAGTGCGCATAATCTTCCCAACTGTATTGACTACCAAGAAACCTATCACAAGTTTGTCATGAGCTCCTCATCACTGGAAAAAAATATATCAGTCAAAACAAATCAGTCATAACAAAGGGAATGTTTTTATTCCTATCAAAACAACTGTAAAAAATTTGGATCGTTTTATCCATCACATTGAATAAAAGAACTATTCCCTCCTTAAAAAAGAGGCTAAACGTTCTTGTGTGCGTAAAAGTTCCGGGAATGTCCTGAAGAAATTCGGACAACCATAGCGAGTGGTAGCTAAAATCCAGTAAAGTAAAAATAAAGTGTGTTTACCTTCTCTCTCGATCTCGAACACACTGATGGCATCCTCCGGGCTGAGGGAGCGGAACTCGCTGGCGGGCAGCGTGTGGCGGCGGCCCTGCGCCAGAGGAGAGCGCATGTGGAGGGGCTTCATGAACGGCACTGCGCTCACCACAGACATGTTCTTATTGTTCTCCAAAAAAAGTCCCAAAAGTCAAAGTGCAGAGACCGGTGTTGAGATGTTACTCACCAACTTCTATAACACGAGCTTCTCTAAAAGCCTGAGCAGGAGCTGCGTAAAGACTGAGCGGAAAGTGGCGCGCACTCCGTATTTATACCTGCACGCTGGGTGGTTGTGTATAATCCTCAAGTGAGCTGGATGACCTAACCCTCCATTCCCCGTGAGGGAGCTAAACAATAAACATATTTACTCCGGCTCAGAGGGGAAATCCGTGTGATGAGAATTATCCTCGTCATGCCTCCATCACACCAGCAGCAGGTTTGGATTTCACTGATCATGTGTTGGAGCCCCCTCATCAACACGTTGGTCATCCAGAGAAATTGAAGGTGTAGCAATCAACACAATGACTCACCTGGGTCAGAGGGCAGTTACCAGGAGCTATTCTGACTGGGTAACCAGTATAATGTCAGTGTCAATTAATGTTGTCACACTAAGACTGAGTGCTCTCTGCCAGTGTTGCTTAACTGGGCCATCTTAAGGTCTTACCACTCTTCATGTGATTCCTCTGAGGTAGACTTTCCATCGTCCCTTTAAGTAGAGTTCACAATTTTTCCACGGTTTATTTTCCAGATCTGTAAGAGGATTACAGGATGTGTAGGAGTTTCTTTGTCACCTCTTCAAGGTTAAAGAAGCTTAGTTCATTTTTCCAAGTTCTCTAAACAACATTTGTATTCAATTGTTTTTATTAGACACAATAGCAGCAGAAACAACTTCACTCGTCCTTTTCTTTATTGTGTATTTAAGAGGGTCCAGGTAACACAAATAATTCCAGGAACAAGTGAACTGCACACTAAAAAATGTTGGGTTGTTTTAACCCAAAACTGAGTAAATATTAGGCTAACATGCATGCTGGTTTATTTAACCAAGTAAGATGGGTTGTTTATATTTTGTTGCTGTTACCCAGCATTTTATACCTAAGAACAACAAAATACTGGTTAAACTACAAAATGTTGATTCGAAACAACAAAGTAAAAACAGTCCACATTCACCCAGCATGTCGTTTGTCTGATATTAACCCAGTTCTGGGTTGCAACAATCCAACACCTTTTAGTGGGAGTCCAAAACTGGAAACCATCTCTGTCTTCAAATGATCACTGATTTGAAATTCTTTTATTTTTTGACATATGAGAAGGTTTTCTATATTATTGGGATCAAGTTTTTTTTTAATCAGAAGTTCTAAGTTTCTTTGAGTAGCCTATATAATTAATAATTGGGTGTTTTAGGGGTCTTTATCACATATGACAAATCAAGCACAAATTAAAAACACTTAAAAAAAAAAGACTTGAGAATGTGTTGTTTAGCTAAAATTCAGTGTAAGTACAGGGATCAATGACATTCAACATGAGTTGGAGACCTGCCATTTAAATAATGTCTTCTTCAATATATTACCAGCTGTTTAAATGAGGGATTATGGAAATTATATTAGATACAATACACAATCATAAATCATAAGAACGTACGAGCAGGCAATGTGTTTTCTTGGTGTTAAGTCTCCATATTTTTCTACAGTATTATTTTCTTTGCTTTTAACTTAGATGTAAATAAATGTTTTATTGAAGAATCAGACAAACTGCGCCACCAGAAGCAAATATACATTCAATCAAATATAGGTAATCTTTGAAAAAACAGCGTGTAATTGAATACCACTACACGGCAAAAAAAAACCAAACACCAAACAACAAATAATAACAACAACTTACAACTGGAATACCCTCTGAAAATTCATTGAGAGTTCATTATACCAACGTCCACTTTTTATTTTATTTCATTTTATCCCCCTCACGGTGTACTGAGCACATAGATATATACATGTTTGATATATACGATATATACGTGTTTGTATATGTACTCAGCAGGTCCCAGTGTATGGTAGTTCCGGGTTGTGGCTCGTGGCGCCTCTCAGTGGTGACTGAAGCTACTGCGTCATGACGCTGTCTCTGCACGCTGGTTACGTATGTCTGCGTATCTACGTAAACACGTGCACTCCGCTGCTTCCAGGTCCAGTTTTTTTCACTCCACCGTCATCCTCGCGCCCAGCATCACTCCCTGAC
>OOFC01014814.1:9267-24661 GCA_900323345.1 Pseudochromis fuscus
CTGCCTTGCCTTCTTAGTTTGCACTTGTATTTTTAACAAAGAGCCTATAGTTAATGGTAAACCGTAGTAAATAAAATGCCACAAGCAACAAATTCAGAGATTTTTTTTCTTTTTTTTCATATTCAGCTGATGCTTTCACAACACAATAGCTATGGGCGGAGGATGAATTGGATCATCGCTCTGCAAAGAAAAACCACAGGAGTCCCATTTATCTGTGTGTGGCTCTCAGATTTTGTTATTATAGCAACATCTCCCTCTCAAATTGGAGTTAACATAGACAACCAAGCTTAATTTATTTGTTCTTTACACTGGCAGTGGTTCAGCTACAGTCACTCATGGTGCAGAATAAGAAAGCACTGCAGCATTAGCAGCCACTGTTACTAACACAGAATCCATTTAGTTGAAGAGGATACTTAGAAGTGTGACGTAACCAGTACTACAGGTCTCCACTAGATCTCGTGTCACGTTCTACGGTGGATTGTGAAATGCATTTGTACAGTTGCTCTGTGCAAACTGAAAACATCGTCCTCTATGTGGTCAGTGTTTCCCACTTGATAAGGATTAAATATATTATATACTGTAGAAATAAATAACACTGAAAACCCATAAATCTGACATTTAAATGGTAATGAATTGACTCTGTCACTGGCCACAATTTCCAACTGTCATCATTCAGATCAACAAAGGGTCAAACCACTTGGTAGACAATCTGTGTCAACTGATTATTGCCCGGTTTTAGTGAGTTGTTGGTTGATTAAACATGACAACATCAGCTTGGCAGCTTCAGCCAATCTCAGAGGCATTCAGAGTATCTGAAGCAATGCAATGAGGGAAACCTTTTTAGCATTTAATATTCTTTTAATAATACAAAGTTGACAGTGAGAGATAAACAATAGCTCCAATACATTCTCTGGGAAAACTATTTGAACCTTAGAAACTGTAATTTTAGATGAAATTATCAATCATTTCCCTGAATATTATGACAAGAAGAACAATGTGATAAAATTAGAAACTGTTTCAGATCAAATTATCACAAAGTGTGTGCTAATAATTGTATACAGACGGTGTGACACTACAGAGATGGCAATGATATGAAAAAAGTGTAAAACCTGCAAATTAGCACTGCATGCTAATTACAATATCCCTCCATATGTTCTGATATTAGCAGGTTTGCATCTCATCAATGTGAGATTATGACAAAAAGGCATGAATAGACAAGTATATTAGAAAGATGAAAATAACTGATTATATGACACAAATTCAAATCAAGTTTATATTAAAAAAAATAGGATGACAGCTCATTAAAACTGTGACAGGAAGAGGTTGTAGTGTGTTGTGAACACAGTGAAAACTGAGAAAGGGGAAAAAATAAAAGGGCAAAGAAAAGCGGTTCTCACAGGTGAGTCAAATAAGTTAGTCGGGGGGGACAGGGTGCGTGGGAGAGAGAGGATGGAGGGGGCGGGAGCTGGATGAGCTCACGTCAAGCTTGCGGGTGAGTCAGGGGGCAAGTATGCAGGGGATGCTCCCTGATTCACCCTGGTACTGGCTTGTGTCAAGGCCTGGGATCTGTCTGGTTTACCCTACTTTACACTATCTGTGTTGTGGGGAGGGGAGGTTGGGTCAGGGCTACATGTGTGTGGCGAGGGGGGAGGGGTGTGTGTCTTTGTGTGTGTTGGGGGCAGGTTTAGCATCAGAGCTGAAAGGTGAGAGGTGCAGGAGGATGGAGAGAAGATGGCATATAACAGTATACATATATATTGTGTATGTGCATCAGGGTTTGAGAGGCAGGACACAGACAGTGGAGATGAAAACTCTGAGGCAACACAAGCACCACAAACATCTGCGTTCATAAGTCACAGGAGGCATTAATATATATGCACACACACACGCCTATTAAGACAAGTGGCACCTGTAAATGATTTGCAGGAACCTCTTTACACTTTATTTCTCCGGTCAAGGTGATCGATGAGAACAAAGTGAGATGAAAAAAAAAGTGAGTCATACAATATCCCAGAGGTGGCAGGAGGAGTACTTTGGAAAACATTTCACATTAAAGGTTAAAAAAAACACTGGTTGGTGTTACCTTGAGCTCAGTGATTTATCAGCCTCCGAGCAGCTTTGTTTATCTTTTATTAAGGAAAGTTCAGAGGTGACAATGAAACTAAGCTGTGAGCTGTTCTGAGGGAAATGATTTGAATCCTCTGTTTCAGCCTGCTAACCTGCATTTTGTTCCACATTTTCTTATTGAGGAATATTGATTAATGAAAGTTTCACTGAAGTGTGAAAAAAAAAAGTCACTCACACACATCAGTGAGAGTTTGGTGGCAAAAAAAAATGTTGACAATATATTCACAACTGCAAAATGTGTCTTTATTTGCATTAAAATAGCAAATGAAGTGAGGAGGTCGCACATTATCAGTCACACACACAGATTATTTTTCGACACACAGGGAGGCAGCACACAAGGAATAAAAAAGAAGAAAGGATATGTATTTTTTCATACATTTTTATATCTGCTTTCATCTTCTATTTTTAATTTAAGGAGCTGTCACATCCACACTTCCTTTCATTCCTTTTCAGTGCTTATTGTTTGTCATCTGGAATAGATTGTCTTGTTTTTACGGTTTCATGTTTTATCCACGATGATTTTCATATTATATTTAAATAATGACAAACACTGGCTACTGAAAAAAATATGGGTTTCGTCTGAAAATGAACCCAAATGTGATTGGCAACAAACAGTAACTTTTCCTTTTTCAAATACAAATAATTATTAGCAGATTTGGAAAGAACTAATATTTATATACAGCACATTATTTGTGCCCAACAGAATTTCATATTGGGATTCAGGAACGTCCTCGGTCTTCTGCGGGATCCAGCCGCCTTGTTCTTCGTGTAAAGATAATTAAAATGAGTGAAGTATTTGGAGAGCTAACACAACTAAAGGAGAGGGAGGCATGTTTGTGGCTTACATATTCTACATGTGAGTGGTGAAAGGGAAACATCCAAATACACAGCATGTGAGCGTGCATATGTGAGCGTGGTCAACATTTCTGTGGTGGTGGGCGACCTGGGCAGGATGGGACTTTAGCTCAAAAGCCAGTCATAGTGTAAAAAATGAGGAGGCCACAGGTGTGTATTCTGTAATCCTATCATTAAAAACAGGTCTGCTACAGATGTAATCCACACACACACACACACACACAGAGTTCCCTCTGATGTGTATTAAATTTGATGACACAATGCCTCTGTGGTGTAAGAGATGTCCTTCAGAAAGGTATTGGTATTAGACCCGTCAGTGTAAATTCCACTTTAGTCCCAAGGCCTGTTAGGTTGCTGCCTCTCCGCCACTCACTGTGTGTGTGTGTGTGTGTGTGTGTGTCTTAAGGGAGGATATTTAGAAGTCAAATGCAAATATCTCAGGAAGTTTTTTTCCCCCCTTTGGCGTGTGGACACCTGTGTAAACTGCCTTGTCACTCGATGCTCTCACGGTGTGTGCAGACAGCCCAGAGAGCTGCCTGTCAGTGGAGGCTGATCCTGTGATAACATCAAGCTTTTTCATACACAGTGACTTCAAGACATATCTTGATGATATAAGCAGCTTTGTAGGGTTTAACTCAATTGGGGCCATAAATGTAACGCAAGTAATTTTTTCGAAAGGATCACATGAAGGACAACAATAAACTCTCATTGGTTTGTGGGTATTCTTGCTGAAGTACTTTGAAGTATGAACATGGAAAACCCTAAAAATCAACAAGATCTTACAATGTATAAAATACATAGAGGAGTAGGGCTGGGCGATAAAACGACACGTGATCAATATCAATAGAAAATACGTTTGATAGAATGTTTGATAATTTCACTGATCTCCATTAGAAAAAAAATCAGGAAGAAAACCCCGATCCAGAACCGCAAGGCATTCTGGGGGATGTAATCAGAGGGCCTCTCGAACTCACACGGCCCAGCTAGCAAGGTTGGTGGCATCAACAAACTCACTCGCTCTTTGGTAACCTAGCAACAACCTGTTGATTGACACGCATAGTTTCATGTTTCGCCACCATGCCTCATAACTTCTTAAAAATTAACGGCTTGGAGTGAAACAAGAAGATAAGTGTGACAGCACGAGAGGAAATTGTAGGTGAAAGAGAAGAGGGCACGTTAACAAGTAGTCATCCCTACGAAGTCTGGCAATACGAGAAATTTATTTTACCACCTCAGTCGCTCTCATCCGATGGAGTACAGCGACGTCAAACAGCAACAGCCACTGACATCTGTTGGTACAGGTGGACCACCAGAGAGGTACTCGGCACCAGTGTCATACGACAAAACATCGAAACATTATAAAGAAATAATGAAGGCAGCAGCGTATCATTTAGCAACGGACATGCTAACGCTCAGTACAGTTGAAAAGTGTGGAAACAAGAATCTGATTCACGTGCTTAACCCACGTTACTTTCTACCAGGTCTAAAGCACTTTTACAAGAAGGAACATATGCACATATTTAAAAATAATTTGTTTGTTTATTGCTCTTTATTGATCTGTGAAAGGTTAAGTTTAAAATAAACGTATTTAAATTCAGCCTTTTTTTCTCCTGGACCTTATTTCGATTAGGTTAAAAAAAATAAATAAATCAATAATTATCGATATGACCGATATGAAACACTTATGATAAATTTTTCAGCCATATCGCCCAGCCCTATGGAGGAGTATTTTCAGTGGGCGTTCCTTCTAAAAAATAAATTAAGTGGAGTTTTAGATAATTGTGAGAGAGATTGAGATTGAGAGAGATTTGTACTATACACAGGAAGTTAGCAAGCAAACAAACACACTAGCAGTATGTAGGCGTGTGCTTATATGAACTTACCAGAATCTGCAGTTGTTTCTGCTGTTTCCCTCCAGTCTCTCTCTCTCTTTTTCCACTTGTCTCGGTTTGTTCATGATGATGATTTATAAAGGCCTGGGGTCTTGTTAAAACACTGTGAAGTTGAATGCTCAACAGCTAATGTTAGCAGCAGATGGTAATGGGTTGTTGTTTAGCAGATAAGTTTATCCTGTTCACCACCTTAGCACCGTGATGTTAACAAGCATTTACCATTGCTGCTACGATGTTTTACAAATGATACTCTCATGAAGACCACCAAAGTCATAAGAAGATCCTTTTTAAAAAGTATGTTAAATATTTATGGTTGCTGATACCATTTAGTTACAACAGATTGACTGACCAACACTGCTGCAAACCCTGGACCACAACACAATTACATTAAGTATTTACATTAAAACATTTAGAAAAAAGTGTCATAATGCATATACTGTAACTGTAAAGGCAAAAACAAAACCAGTATACCCAGCATCTGGCCTGCATGAAAACAACTGGTCATTGCGCATTGTGTCACTGCTCTTTGACTCAAGATACAAAACATCTAAAATGGCAGAGGTGCAGGGATTTTAAAAAAAGAAAAAGGAGAAAAGCTCTGGCTGAATGGCGCTCTTTCTTCCTCTAATGTTCCTTTGACTGAAGGATATCTGCCCTGACCTCTACTGACCTCTGGCTAAAGGGGACAAGAAAGAGAGAGACTGGACAGTGGTGGGCAAATAGAGAGTGCAGTGTGCACATTTGTGGGACAAAGAGACAGAAGAGGGGGAAAGAAAGGATGTGTGTATGGGTGCCTACTCGCCTTTAGCCTCCAGGTTATGGGTCCTGGGACACTGTCTCTTCTAAATCAAAGACAGGACACCACTGCTGTCTTTGGGACACAATCACTGTCCTCTAACTACCTTGAAAACTTTCCAAGGAGCTGCTCTGTCTTTTCATTGCTCCAGTAAAAAGTGTAAACATCCCCTGAGGAACCCATGAGACCACTTCTACAGACTTGACTGGAAAGCCAAGTGATGAGCAGGGAGACTTTCCCAGACAATCACAAACCAAAATGAATCAAAACTCAAACAAAGACACCGGCCAACACGACTGCTACATACATCTCATAGGCTGACGGTCCTTCCAATGCTGAGAGTGCGTTCTGGCCCGTTACCCTTGTGTTATATGATCTGTTCGGGTTTGTTTCACAGAGGGACGCAGGATTGAGAGCTGGAGAAAAAGATTGATAACCACTATATTCTTGGACCATGTATCATTTTCCATTGTTGCAGTTGCCAAAACACAGCGATACAGCTTCAGCCCATTAAAAAGCCAATGCTAATGATGTAGGTTACGCTGCTAATGTTGCTAATGTGTTGTTCCTTTGGGGTTTAGCATCCTGCCTGGGTAAACCTCATGCTTGTAAGGTGAGAATTTGAAAGAATGGCTGATTGATCATCATCTGCTGTTACGTAGGAGTAGCTTTAAAAAGGGGGGGTTATGTTTTCACCAGCATTGGTTTGTTTATTCATCTGACTGTCTGTTAGCAACACTGTGGAAAAATCAGAAATGGGGAATTACTCAAGGAACCAGAAGACCAGATCCTTTATGAAGAACAAGTCTAAAATCCCTATATCTATATCCCTATATCTATATATATATAATCCCTACACAAACATGCCTCCCTATCCCTATATCTTCTAATGTGTAAGGGTTTTAAAAAATGTACTTTGTAACTTTGTCACATTAATGGATTTTGTTGAAAATCTACACACACACATGCAGGATGATAATATCTACAATCTGAGACAGATTTTGTGGAGAACAGGCAAAGATTTGCCTTCACAGAGATTTGTTCTCTATAGTTGAAGTTGAAATCAACTTCTGAGCAATGCCAGTGTAATGTTTTCATTAATTAAGACAATTTAAATCTGTCCACACCAATATTTTCTGATATACTGTGAAAGAAGCCATTGATGATGATGATAATAATAATAATAATAAAAATAATGGTAATAATAATACTCGAAAGATCATTTTGACCCAGCTCATTTCATATGTTTTACACGCCAGCAGAAACAGTTGGAAAAAACACGAGTCAGTGTTGGTTGAACATAGCAGCAAAATTAGGAGTTGGTGGAGACCAAAGCAGAGCAATGGAAGAGTAAATATTGAACTTACATTAATTAAGTTGGTGGAAGCATGGCTTTAAATGAATGCTAACGCTATGTCATATCTGCCTGTATGTAAACAGGCAATATAAAGTTTATAAACTTGCTAAAGTTGCATGTCTGCATTGTGTTCAGTAATGTATTCATCACCTACATGATTAGATTACTCAACATTTTCTAAAATAGGTCATGAATGGAGAGCCTGATGGTTGGGAAACAATCAAGAGAGCCACATGTTTCTACTTGACTGCAGCCATCACTGCCTGCCTACTCTCTGGAAGAGTGATGCACAGAGAGGAGGAAGACCTGAGATCATCTTACTTACTCCAGTAAACACCACAACCATCCTGAAGAACCACAAGGCAATGTGTTGATGTTATTCCCTCAGGTAATCCCATGCTCACTAGTGCATGGCCAAGCACACTGTGGTGAAAAACACAGCAACTCTGCTCTATGTCTTTGCTCACTAGATATCACATTTTCATTTTCATTTTCAGATAGATAGATAGATAGATAGATAGATAGATAGATAGATAGATGGTTGCTCCTGCAAGTTGCTGGTTCAAAATAAAGTCATCTCTGCTGCTGGGAAATTTCTGTGATCTAAACAGACAAGCCAGGGCCGAATCTGGCACCTGCTACTGAAGCTTGTTTACTAAAAGCTCAGAAAGCTCTGATGCATACTGCAGCTTCTGTTGCCATGATAAACCACACTTAAAAGGCAAAACAAATGGATGCCCAAAACAATCAGCCTCAGAGAATCCAACAGAAGTACCCACTAGTTATTAGCTTAATGTGCTAACAGAGTCCTCAGTGTGCTCCTCTCCCATTTAACTGCTGTGTACAAAAAAAGCCTGATTCCCAGGTAAATCAGTCTCAAGTGGGTCCAAGTTGGATGGTTTACTCAGGGTGTTGAGTCTCCTGGGAACTGAGGGATAGGATGTCAGCTGCTGCTGCTTCCTGCTTTAGCCACTAACAGGAACTGGCTGTGTTCCAGTGTGTGTGTGTGTATGTGTGTGTGTGTGTACGTTGTCAGACAGAGGACTGGGCAACAAGCCCAGGTGCACCAGAGCCCAGGTGTTCCTCTATGAAGAACACAATGAGCGCGTGCAAACATGGGGGACAGACAGGCAAATGGAGAGGGATTGGTATCAGAGAGCACACCTGTTGAGCACCTGCCCTATCTGCTCATGACACACTGATTATCGATGTAGCAGTTGTAAACACGCACACAATCACAAACCCAAAACTTGCACATGCACATTTCCTTTAAAGCACAAACACTGGAGCACTGCAGAGATGTGTCGGTGACTAAGAACAAGACACAGTTGACTATCAGGAGACTCTCTAAGACATCCAACTACTTTTGAGTCTTTGTAACTTTTCTGTCACTTTCTCCCTGCCCTCCCTGCCTTTCCTTGATCTCCTGCTGAGTTCTTCAGTCTCTGTGTCATTAGGCAGCGCATCAGGGATTAAGAGGGTGATGGGAGGATGTGATTTGCAGCAGAATCCACTAAGTCTGGCATTACCACACACCTCACAAAGCACAGGGGAGTTTCTAATCCACCGCACAGCACAATCCTGCTAATGCATTCATATCAGACACACAGACAACTGAGGTCGGCTGAGAATTAAACACCAGAAGTATTACTGTCAAGTTCAGCGTTTACATATTTGTTTTTAACGTCAGAGCTGGCAGATACCTGCACTCTGGTAGCGCTGGTAGGAAGATCATTTGTAGGACAAAGATCTGTATGCAAAACAATGCAGAATTCTGAAAAGCAAACTTATATTTTTATTACAATTTTCTTCATCACTGACTGCATAGAGAATAATACATAAATGTAAAGATTACTGGTAGCTTGCAAATATGCAACACCAGAGTCAGTGTCAAAGAGAAATTTGAAATGCCTTTGCCTGTGCAACTAAAGTTTCTTAGATGATCAACATATTTTGAATTTTTAATGCTGAACTGCAGAAACAGATAAAGAATATTGTAGCACATCAGTGAGAGGGGAGAAAATGGGGGAAGAGGGGGAGAGAGAAAGAGGGAGGACACATTATGTGCGAGACTAGCAGTAGTACTTTGTGACATGCATCATCAGTCCTGCCTTCACACTATATCTCCCTAATGGGACCACAGCAGTGTGTATTTGTGTGCAAATGCATGTGTGAGGGAGAGAGGGAACCATGAGCCTCCCTGTCAGAGTGACTTGTAGAGAGACTGTGTGTGTGTGTGTATGTGTGTGTGTGTGTGTGATAGAGATAGGGACTAAATGAGCTTCTGGTGGGACTGACCCTCCTCACTTCTCACCGGTCCGTCAGAGAGACTGTGCGCTCCACTGGAGCATGGCCACAGGCACGGTGCTGAATACTGAAAATAATACATACACACACACACACACACACACACACACACGGACAAACTCTGGAGAAAGGCAGCTGCAGAAGCCCTCAGTATGCTCACACACACACATAAATATGGCACCAAAACAGAGGTTTAACGCCATCTTAGAACCTAAACAGAAAATACACTCAGGTCAACGTGCATGCATGTTCACATGACGTCATGACACAAACAGAAAACGTGACAAAATACATGTGTTTGTTTCTGTCAAAAGCAAATATCATGCAGGCTGAGCCTTGCACGCTCTGAATGTGCGGTGTCTGGTTCTCCAGCAGTCATAATTATGATTCATGTCTTGGTAAACAGCCATGCATGTATGATAACGTTTCCCATTGCTTGAAGGGTGGGAAAATGCAGCACATTACATACTTTGTGTGTGTGTGCGTGTGTGTGTGTGTGTGTGTGTGTGTTGGGGCAAATGCAAGTTTGAAGCTAAGTATAATTACTCTTGGTGACATACCTTACATGACTAATGACCAGAGTTTGAGCGTGAGGCATCGAGCTCATTTGTCACAGGATGGTAGGTAAAACTTAAGAGTATTCAGCTTCTGTGGATTGCTGTTAAGGTCATGCTAAATACTCACAGAGCACTGCCGCCTGATTAATTTCCTGTGCAAACACAAGGCAGTGAACACCGTCAATTAGAAGATATGTCACATGGCATGTATTGACGTCACTACTCTGTTGTAAGAATCAGTGTTTCTGCTCGACAGTGGCATCGGATCCCACGTAACTTCTCACTGAGGGAGTTTCTCCAGTGTCAGTCTCCTCACAGTTTGACTTACTGACATGCAAATAGCTTTTCGTGACACAAAGACATAATCAATATAGTTTAATAACCCGTTACTGATAGGACACTGTTGTTTATAGCTTGAAATTAAAGTAATATAAAAGAAATAACAGCGAGCTTTTATCCCCTAAAAGTAAATTGACACTCAGATTTTTAATTCATTAACTTTTAAGACTCTATGTAATGACTACACCTACACTTAACAGCTAAATATAAACCTTCAGGGATGAGAAGCATAAAACATTACTGGTAGTAACGCAACAGTGTTATCTAAAGTACACACTGCCTGCCTGCCTCTCAATGTGTTTAAATACAAGTCTTGCTTTATATAATTTAATAATTGCAATTACAGTAATCGGTTTGCTGCATAAAAGGCTTCTTGAGAGCCTTTTCTAAACTGCAAGGTTTCACATGTAAAAGATAAAAACACAGAAATTTATAGATTCACGTGATTTTAGTTTGGTTGGGACTTAAT
Organism: Pseudochromis fuscus; assembly: GCA_900323345.1. NCBI lineage: Eukaryota > Metazoa > Chordata > Actinopteri > Pseudochromidae > Pseudochromis > Pseudochromis fuscus. The sequence goes on from OOFC01014814.1 coordinate 19,967, forward strand.
ATCACAAAATGTATCCAATTATCCATTTAAATCTATCAATTACAAATTAAAGAGGTCTTGAAATCTTCTTTTAGTGTATGCAGACTGTTTTATTTTATCGCCAAGATATATGCAATTTTCATATCAAATGCAATTTAACAAAAGAAATACAGAAAAATAATTCATCCCCCATTAACAAAGCAAACTGTAAAATATTCATACACCATACAAACAAGTCTCTATAAAAGACCTAACCACTACATCATTGTGAAAAATATCTTTCAAAACATGCTTCTGGAAGAAAAAAAAAAAAAAACAGGGTTGTGCTGCCAGATCGTTTCTATTGTGTTGATGTCAAGGCTCTTGTAGCTGGTAATGGTGACCTTTTAGATAACAGGTGTCATGTATGGAGGTCTATTAGGCCTGGCTATCTATTGTTACACATGTGAGTGACTCACAGTGTTGGAGGAGGGGTCTGGATGTACCGAGGCGAGATAAAAGCCACTGGGTGAAGGGTACGGGTGTACGCTTATCATAATGGTTTCTTTGACATGTACTCTTTTACTAGAGGTCAGGAGGCCATGGGAGAAAGGAGGAGAAAAGGCAGAAACTGAAAGCTCAACATCGGTCTCACATTTCAGGAATCACATCAGCCACAGAGCACAGTCAGGCACAGACATGGTGGGGAGAAAAAAAATAAAAAAAACATGGTAGGAATGAAAGAAGTCACAAAGCCTCTCTTTATTTGGTATGCAGTGCACTCATAGAAAATTTGTCTCATACAAAACAACTTTGCTATAGATTACAGTATTGCTTTTAGTTGGAAATATAAACTTCTGAGAGAGTGACACAAAAACAGTATTCAAAAAAAAACCTGTATAAGGATTACAATAAAAGCCCTTGACTCTGTAGCCTTATGCCAACAAATAATCGCTCCAACTCTGGAGGCACTTGGACTGAAATGGTTGCTAGAAGGTCAGTCCTTGCACCTTGCAGGCCTGGTGCACAAAGAGCCAAGCAGTAGGAGAAAGAAGCCCTGACAAACCTTTCTATCCCTTTCTATAGACATACATCACATGCTTAAGAGGACAGTAACGTACAAAAGATGAAAAACCATCAAGGTATGAGAAACATGTAGGCTCACCTCTATTCAGTCATCATTCATCTCCATAATTTCCATTCAAATGAAAGCAGCGGATCACATTTATAATGCTTATCCCGAGGATGTCTGTCTCCGTGCTGCATGTGCGGCAGGTGCAATGTGTTGTTCTGTATTCTGCACACATGTTCAATCAGGGCGAGGGCTTTGTGGAGTCTAATCTCACACTTTGTGATCTGCAGATATCCGGGAGGAGAGGTTTGTGCACTGGAATGTGAGGCAAGTGTTTGTCTCAATGTGACGAGAGCTTCAGCGGGAGATTTACATTTTTCTATTAGTGGGGAAAACAGTGAGACGTGACTCCGCAGAATATGATTAACGGAGCTTAGTCCCGACTGTATTTTGGATTACTTGTGTAAAAAGAGGCTGATTTTCTTTGCTGAATGTAGATGTTGCAGCAGAATGTTAAACAAGTGGCACGGAGGGAGAAGCCACTGACTTTTCTCAAACTTCTCTCTGGGCTAGTTCAGAGAAAACGAAGGAAAAAGCAAAACAACTTGTAGTAACCGCCTCTGGTCATCTACGAGGCATTCGCTCCACAAGTTTTTTAAGGTAAGTGCCAGGAATTGTACTTCAACCTTTCTTAAGATCATCACTACAAGACTGCTGCTGAATTGTGGGATGCACTTATCTGACAGATTGATCCAAATATTTCCATCAAGCTCAATTAGAGAGAGATCTGGAGACTGAGGGGGTGAAACCATCTTTTGAAGAACACCTTGGTCATCTTATTTGTCTCTGTAACCCTGACAGAGCTTGGCTGAATGTTTTGGTCATTATCTTGCTGCAAAACAAACTCTGGACCAACAAGACTTAATCCAGAAGGAACTACCATATTTTCCGGACTATAAGCCGTTACTTTTTTCCGACGCTTTGAACTTAAACGCCGGTGTTTCTCATGTAACAGCGGTACGAAGCTTGTTAGCTTTTTACAAGCTAGCCAGCTCCGTGCCGCCGATACATTTAGCGTTGTCACATCAGACCTGGTCAGAGTGGACCACATGAAAGTGTTCGAATAAATTCAATAGCGGCGTATAGACAGGTGCGATCAATAGTCCGGAAATTACGGTACATGATGCTGGAGGATGGAGTGGTACTGGTCCTTCATGGATCATGGATTTTGTGCTCGAATGTAAAACAGGGAGGTTCAGGAAGTCCTGGGTTCCTGCAGCTGTTGGCCTTTTAAATAACTTTTAGTTGTTTTTTAGCCATTTTATGCCTTTTAGCCTCCTTTTTAAGCTACTTTTTAGGTGGTTTTAGGCCAATTGGCACGTCACTGTGGTCACTTTACTGTCTATACTGCTTGTTTATTTTAATTTATTATTTTTAACTGTCTATTGTCATTGTTTGTATTGGTGCATTGTGCATCTCTCTATCTTTAAGCCAAACAAATCTCCTACTCTCTTACCTGCAAAACATCCCCACGCCATCCCACTACCACCTCCTTGTTCTACTGTGGGTGTTACACATGGTGCTTTAAGATGTTGATCAGTTTGTCTGTGGACAAAGACTTTGGTCGGTCCAGATGACTTGTTTCCAGTCATCATAGGTCCAATCTGTGTGAGCTTTGTATTATTGTCTGGATAAAGTAATGTTTGTTTTGCAGATACACAACCTTCACACTTTCTCAAATGTCACAGTTGTCAGACATGTAGGTTTTAACCTTGTCATGTGGATTTCCTCCCTTATTGGTGGTGGTGTTTTTACTGGCGACAATCAGATGTTGATCCTCTGCTTCTGTAGTAACCCTCTTTCTTCAGAGTGTAGTGAACTCCACCATTAGGCGTTTTGTAATTCCTCCTTCAGTGTATCCTTCTTTCCTCAATGTACAGATCTGTACTGGTTTCTTTATGCAGTTCCTTCTTCCTGCCATTTCTGTGATAGTTTGTCATTTGAGATTTTTTGTACACAGTCCCTCAAAAGCCAAACAGTTAAAGTGAATTATGCAAATTGTGATTTGTTTTGTTTTACTTCTGCACCGAAGTTGTGACTCTTGGAAATCTTCTCACCCCTAAAACTACGCCCTTGTTTTCTTTCGTTGACATTTATTCAGCTATGATCTGGTAACATCAATGTATACCTGAAGGTAAATTGAGGAAAATGGTGCCCCTCAATGAAAGTAAAGTCTGATCATGCAGTAAACACATCCCAAAATACATATAACCAATGCTGGTTTGGAAGAAAGGCATTGTGAACAGAAACTTTTGTTGCTTCCAAACCTTCGGCCTGAAGTGTATGACAGTATACTAATTACTGCGGTTTCATTACATTGTGCAAATTCATCACAGAAAGCAACAGCAAAGAAAAACATTTGTATGTCTGATCAGCTACAAATAATTATCTAAAAAAATAGCCTGCACTTTTTTGTTTGATGCCTTGTGTATTTTCTGACAAAATTAATTTCGCTGTCAACAGCAAACAAGACTCTGAAATTCTGTTGGTCCATCCCAACCTGAACACAGTTGTTTTCAGGCTCTGCAGAGGAACCACTGGGACTGGTTTATCATGCTACTGTATTTCTTTCTGCTTCCCCTCGTGCCCTTTGTGTAAGAAGTGAGGAATGTTTGGTCTCACTGTCCACAGCTTGTTAATCCACGTCCAGATCCAGGTTAATCTCAGTGCTCAGGTTAAGGTAGAAGAAGGCATAAACACAAAGCACAAAGAACAGGATCGCTGCGATGACCAGGAACGCATCCTGAGGAGGGAAAAGAAAAATGTTTAATGTAACATATTCATAGTTTTATTTTATTGACTCTATATCTGTCTACTCCCTGGTCTATCTGGACACAGAGGCTCTGCTTTGTTTGAATGTGCATTATTTTGTTTATTCATTTATTTATTTATTTATTCAATGTCTACATTTGTCAAATCCATAGCATTTTTTTATTTATTATTTTGACTTAAATTACTGCATATAAAAAGAGATTGAAAGATTTTTTTGTTTCCTACTTTGCTTTGAAAATTCAAAACTAATTAATCAACCTGTAGGTTTTGGTTATATTGATGTACCTAAAAGTCAAAAAGACCTCCACCAAGCACAACATTTCCTTCCATATTGTGACTTCCACCAAAGATATTACAAGTATTAGTCTTGCATTTATTTATATCAATATTAGTTTCACAGCATCGTGGCTGTTTAAAGATGTCTGTTGCATGTTTCTAGCTTCATTAGTTTTTTTTAAGATGCAAGTTTCAAAGATCGATTTTTTCATATTGTGGATCATATTATCTGAAATTATTCCTTTATCCGGATCAATCTTTGATATATTGTAGACCATGTTAGAAAGTTATCCTGTATTGTTTTTCAAAGTGTCTTGACCATTTTTGGTGGAGTCATATGCATAAATGTTGCATATGTCCCTATCTCCCAATGTTAAAGAATCCTTCAAAAAATTCCTGGATCCAGACGGTGATCCGGATCACTTCCAAAATCTAAACATTTGTTCCTTATCCCCATCTGGACAATCCCTGAAAATTTCATCAAAATCAGTCTGTAACTTTTTGAGTTATTTTGGAAACCAACAAACAGACAAACAGACAAACCCCGGCAAAAACAT
>OOFC01014815.1:0-26635 GCA_900323345.1 Pseudochromis fuscus
TTTGTGTTTGCCAGGAGCTGTCACATTCAGCCTGTTAGCACCGGCCCATGGGAAATTTACACAGAGCCGCTGTGGTATGAGGTGAGGCCATCAAATGAGCCTGTGACATGCTGCTGTGTGCACACATATTTTGGTGTCGCTTGTATGTATGCTGCCTGTCAAAAGTTTCTGTGGCCACCCCTTCATTTTTTACGCTTTTGGCCAAAATGTCAAGAAATCGAAAGATGTAAAAATATCAGGGTTTAAGTGAACGTTTATGACCTTTTAGCTGTCACTTTAATTAGGCAGCTGGAGCAGGAAGGCTCTGTAAAGGCTTTTTTTTTAAGTATAAGTGATACATTTTCAGAGTTTAGGGGCTCCTGCTCAAATACTACTTGCAGTATTTCCACTTTAAAGCAAACTTTGATTCGGCAGATTAATACAGCTTCTTTTTCTCCGCTGTGAGCTGACATTTCGCTCCCGTAATGACTGCTGATTGTCCTGCAGAGCTCCACCAAAGACCTGAATCCTTGTATTTAAGGGCCGATGAGTGTCGAGCTCTCTGATCATAATGGCACTTTTAATTAGCACTTAATTAAAGGCAGGTGGACTGGAAAGGTCAAGCAGTTAGGCCTCTAAGTTAAAAACACAGTCGGCGTGAGCATCAGCTGTAATTACAGTGACCAGAATCTGGACAAACTCCACTCAGATCTGCTCCAGGTTATTACTCAGACCATTTCACTCCTTTTAAACCTATTTTACATTCAAATTTTTTCCAGTTAAAATTTGCTTTTATATCTTTACAGCTCAGAATTAAATCCTGTAATTCACATCTTCTAATTTTGGGATTAATTCACTGTGTTTTAAATGTGAAAGTCAAAAGCGGCTTCTGTGAAAGGGTAACAGTGCAGACTGCCGATCAGATCATCACTGTGCTTCATTACACAAACACAAACCCACCTCAAAATGACTGCAGTGTGATCTAAACTTCTGGTGCCTCGGCTGTGAAAAACAGAGCTGAGAATGGTATTGATCTCAGTCAGAATTTATAGATCGCCGTGTCCAAATGAGTGATGAAGCTGTCGGACTGTTTGGTCTCACCTGACAAGCACCCACATTAAAAAATCCTGATCCCTGAATTTCAGTAGCATGATGTTTAACAATCACAATGCATCAGAGTAAACATACACACCAGGGGATTTTTAAATAAGTAAAATTATTATTGTGTTGTTTTTTTTTTAGTGTGGTTGTCAGATACACACAACATAGACCAATCCCATCAGAAACCAGCTGTCAACATGATTTTAATCTTTGGTGGGAAAAGGAGGAAAAAAAAACAAATCAAAAAAAGATAGCAGAAATTATTTTTTACATTTTCAGTGGTTTATTCTTCTTGTTCACGTCAGAATCAGATTTCTGTTTCTGGCATCTGAAGTTAAATTCTCCATCTGAGGAAGAAGCAGAACTAAGCGCAGTGTGACAAACACATCAAAGGCAAACCTTAATACTTAATGTGTGTGTCTCTGTACTATTGTGAGGCCATAAACGGCCCGTCATGCAGCAGCTTGTTTGCTCATCTACTCAATCACATCCTCCGCCGTTTATACGCTGAGCCTCAGCTAATATTGATGCTCTCCGTGTGATGCTGCTGAGGGAAAATAAAGCACTGGTGGATGCTGCTGCTGCTGCTGCTGCTTTCTTTCTTTTTTTTTTCCTTTCCTAAAAGCAGTGCATCTTCTCAGGCGCTGGGAGAGACCACTGAGGGGCAGCAGAATTACACGCCGCTGCTTTGTTTGTTCTCCGTTTCCCCCCAAATGCACCTTTAGTACTCACACTCTATTAATCCTGCTGACTTATGAGTGACCTCGAAGGATCCCGGGCGCCGACATGCTGAGTGTGTGGTCGAGTGAAAACGTGGAATGAAAAGCCCTGTTTGTACTAAACAGAAAACACACACACACACACACACAACAGTCCTGTCCACTCATGAGAGATGTCACACTATGGAAAGTGGGTGTCTCTTTGATGCGATGGTTCACTGCATAATTACACGTGTGATATTGAAATGGTAAATAATATCAGATACATTTTTTTTTTTTGTGTGTATTAGAAAAATACAACGCAACAGTGGAAACAAGTAATATAACAATTCAGTTTATTTTATTTATTTTCCAGACAGACACATCAATTTCTGGACCACAGTAGAGGATGGAAACCTTTCACAGACATTTTTTGTCAATATTATTATTTGAAAATACAAATATAAAATTAGACTTTCCACATTTGATATGTGAGAGACCCCCATCCATTATTATTATCACTATTATTTTTAGTATATTTTACAACAGGGCTTAAGCAAGCCATATGATAACCTGAAAGATGCTTTCAGATGTCAGTCAAGTCTGTCTGTCTCTCGCCATAAAAAGTCGGTTAACATAAAAAAAAAGGGGCAAGTGTTAGGAATGGGCAGACAGCAGTGAAAAGAGAGCTCTGTGCTCAGCCTGCAGAAACATGGAAGCACAGCAGAGCCTCACACTGCCGTCCATGCAGTCTGAAGAGCTCCCGGGCTCCCCCCTCGTGGCCATGCGGTCTGCTCCAAACTCGACAACACGCCAGGGGTGAACTCTCGTGTTGGTAAGCTAATAATGACGATTGGATCTATATGAACCTGGGTGTAGCTGTGTGAGGAATAATCTGTATACAGCTGAGGTCTCCAGTCTATTATTATTATCGTTATTATTATTATTGTTCAGGTTCGAATGAGCGAAAATTGCAAATATATATTCATCTATACACATATATATGTTGCAATTGTATGTATATATTTAGTAATGAGCATGGGTGAGATGGCAATGGTTTGGACTGAAGGGGGAATTCACCCTGAAACTCCACAGTACAGTTGAACCTGTGTTATTTCTGTCACCGTGAAATCCACATCTGTGAACATGAACTCTACTTGTTTTTTTTTATTTATTTATATCATGAAACAAGAGCCAAAACTATAAATAGTTAGTGAGAGTCACTTTGTGGACTGGGAGACTAACTTTGTGGTCACTGTGACAGTATCCAGTATCTCTCAGAGATAAGGGCACATTGTCGGGTTTTTTTAAAAGAAAAAAAAAAAAAAACCTTTAGCACCACTGTGAATAAGCCTCTTTTTGGATATAAATGCTCAGAAACATTCAATGAGCCTTCAAAGTCAGTCTAATTCATTGGAAATGGAGCAGAGTCGGAAGAAAAGTCCTGGCTTGACGTCCCAGCTTGTGGGAGACAGTTGTTCATATTCAGAAACCACTTGTGGATCCAGGATGACAGAAATCTCATAAGTGTGCAGTTTCAGGGCCAGATTCTCCCCACGAAAACAGATGGGATATATTGTTTGGCCATTGCCTAGCACTTGCCTCGAGATTCAAGTTTAAATGGATACGGTAGTACACTACAAATGTCAACACCTTCCAGGTTGACTTTTTTTCTTTTTTGATTATTTTTTTTCTTAAACCAAGACCCCTTTCCCCTCTCCCCAAAATGGATAAGCTAGTCTACTAAGATGTGTAACATTCATCAGCTGTAAACTGCTGTCAGTTTGAGATAAAATGAAATTACAGCAACAGAGCCATGCTACCTTAAAGTCCAAGCTACAGGATCACAAAACAATAGAGGAGTCAATTTTTTTTAATATTGTGTGAGGGAGAATGAGCCATTTCAAGCTTTATTTTCAGAGAAAAAGGGTTAATTATAGTCCTCAGAGCCACCAGGCGCCGCAACAGCCAAAACAACAACACAATAGATTTTATACTTGTTGCACAGTTTTCAGATGAAATGGCAACAAAATTGGAATTGACTACAGCTCCTAATGAGCTTCTTGTATCGGTTTGTGGGTAGTTTGTGTTTTGGGTTTATTATTTAATAAAAATATTCAGATAAACAAATTCAAGGAACAATGCTGCAAATAAACAGGAGGAACACTTTCTTTAATCCTGTCAGAATACAAGTCAACATATATTATTACACCTAAATGATAGTTTCCTGTTTGAATTGTTATTACTGTTGAGATATTTTCACACACTAACGAGTATAAATGAGGGGAGTAGAAGAATCAACACGTGATGATTATTATAATCAGAGTACAGTGTTTTTTTGGTGTGTTTTTCTACAGTTTGGGGCAAATACTGTATTTTTTCTTGCACTGTCGAATGTGATCAGTCACTTTAAAAGCTGCTAAATGTGCACAAGAATTTATTATTGCCATTATTGTGTTGATGTGAGTATCTCCGCCTCCTAGCATCACTGACAGAGCTGCCACGTGCTCCACACTGAGTGTAACTTCACACACTGTACTGGTTGAGGAGGGCGGATAATGTTCATTTATTAACAGTAATGTTATGTTAACAGCATTCAATGAGGTGAAATATATTAAAGAACTGATTACGTTTAATTGAAATTATACTCAAAACAGCTTAATTGAATTGTCTTCAACGATGTTTTTGCTGCTTGTGTGAGTCTAACATCTAAAATCCTGCGTGGGGCTGCTTTGATGTGATATTTTGAGGCATTTATAATATAATCTTTTCTAGCGTAGCAATGAATCACAGCTTCAGGGTGCTGGTCCAGCCCAGGACATGAATTTAACCATCTGTTAATCAGTCTGCATCCTTTAACACCTGCTAACACTCCTTTAAGGGTTTCCTGCAAACTGGGGCCTTTTCATTTTTTTACTCCTAATGCCTCTGTAGTGTGAATAACATTGATAACAGATTAAAACAAAAACTAGTTCCCAGAATCTAAGATTAAAATGATTATCTTCTTCTTTTTTTTATTTGAAATCATTAACAGTTCTGAGAGAAATAAGAGATCAGAAACATTATTATCTAAAAAATAACCATGCCAGAGGCGGCTGGGTTATTTCCAAAGTGTACAAACATTAAAAGACAGAAGAGATTCTTCAAACAGCTCTGTGACTGATATTATGACTATTGTGGTAATCACTGGTGTGTTTCTTAAAAAAATATGAAACCTTTTTTTTTTTCTTTTTTTTTACATAAAATCTTTTTTTCCGTGATTTTCAGCTTGTGTCCCTCTTAAAAAATAATCAAAAATAAAGGTTTTGCATATCTAGCGTTAGCATTTAAGGTAGTATGGCACACCCCTTTAAAAACATTCAAGGGTGGGGATCCAAATAATGCCTTGTGTACAATTCCATCTTACAGCAACTATTTTTCTCCATTGTTCATCCATGAGAGCTTTGGTTAGCTGAAACCATGTGAGAGTGGCAAAAACCAAACCAAAACAAAAAAAAACCCAAAAACAACAACAACAAAAAAAAACATACAGGGAATAAATTACAATGAACCTCTAACAAAATAATTGTCTGCAAATATCAGAATAACATGATCATTGAGAGAAAGGTCTATCTTGACTGGTCCTAAATCCACTATTCACTACAAGTATTATATTAATGAGTCCTATATAACATCTACTTTGTAATTACAGGAGATAGAAAAAGAGCGCGAGAGGGAGAGGGATAAATATGAGAGAAAGGAGAGGTAGAGCAAAGGGAGAACAACAAAGAGCACTACACTGGTATCAAAGACAGCACTCTGTTTACAAGTTAACTGTGATTTCTTTACACACTAATGAAATACATGAATGATCAACAAAAGATAGTAGGATCTCTGAGGATGGGGAATGGAAAGAGAGAAAGTAATGGATGCACAGTACATTTTAATAGTATATTACAATTATTAATATATAAACCACAAAGTATCAATAAAACTCTGATTAAACTTGAAATCAGCAAAGAAGCATCTTTCTTTTTTTTTATAGTTTTGTATTTCTTATTTTCTTTTACATGTGAACATTACAAGGTTTTTTTTTTCTTTACTCTTTAAATTATTACTTGATCACACCTCCATATCATTTTACTTTAGAAGTATCCAGCATATTTCTTTACCTGGTTGTTTAGAAATCAAAGACATGAGACAAGACGTTGGGTAAAATGAAAAAAAAAATAAAGGAAAAGGAAACAACAAATACATCTGCAGCGGCATTGATGAATTTAAAAACCAGACTGCACTCTGGAGCGTAATCGTATTATTATTATTATTATTATTATTATTATTATTAATAAACTGTTGTCATGAGTAAAACCATTAACCACACGTACTGTGTAAAACCCGGTGCAGCGACAGATAGTGAATAATTCAGTGTCATCTTTTGACCCTGTATAAATATCCTCAGATGAGACATGGGTCTAATATATAAAGAAATCCAAGTGTACACTGCAACATATCAGTTACTATTTCCCAAGCTGTTAACTCGCCTCAAAAACACTGAGGCGCTCGTCTAGTCGAGAAAACATGAACCCCCCGAAAATCCTTCATACTATCCAAAGCACAGGGCCAGTTTTTTTCTTTTTTTTTTAAAAAGCCAACATATACATGTGCAAATAGGAAAAATGGCCTGTACTTTACAACTCACAGTGCAATGATTACTTGCTTAATTACCTTTCAGTGTTTTTTTTTTCTTCTTCTTCTTCGTCTTCTCCGTTTTCATTTTCGCCACTTTGAATAAATTAAACCTGCCAATGACTCCACGAGAGAACTCACAAAAGGCTGAGGTATGGTATCAAAATGTTTACTTTCCTAATTCATTCAAAAAAGAGCGGATTCAGAGAACGAGCGTTTACAGAAAGGCTCTCAGCACAGAGCCCAAGGTTGTTCCAAGCAGGATGAAACAAACATCAACATACAGCTAACAAGTTCCCCTCAAGAGTAGAAAAGTGTCAGGATGCACAGAGCACTGGAAAATGCCTGGTTCAAGTTCTAATCTTCACATCTAAGTACAGTGTGCTTTGGATTAAATCATCTTTTTTTTTTTTTTTTCCTCTTTGAAATGATACCGATATCTTAACAGTTAGACAAAAGATACCAATCAGGCTCTTTTTTTTTCTTTTATAGTTATTATTATTTCTCAAAACTGTTGTCGACTTAACTCACTGGTTGTAAATTTTGCTGGTATGACACTTGTAAAATTATTCAGCTTCAGTATTTACAGAGCAAGTGTGTTCTGTTTGTCTGTGTGTGGGGTTGTTATACCGTCTTCCAGCAGAAAAAGTAGAATAATAACTGTTTACAGCTTTTTCTTCTATTCACACGCTATAACATATTTCTTTTGACACACCATCACAAAAATATGCTATTCTCTCACTGAGTTGGTTATATGCAGTGACTGGAATAATATGTACAGCTACATTTCTTTTTCTCAAGTTTGAATTCACAATGTAGTTATATGAAATTTGTTATAGCATATATATATATTTCTAAACAACAAAAACAACACTTATAAAAAAGGACCATAAAAATATTGGAGTCCTCTTTGTATTGCCCAAAAATAGGTAATTATGGTTAACAATGAGACATCACAAGAAATAAAACAGCTACTAAGATTTATTACTTAGATACCTTCTTTAAATTTTTCCTTAAAATGTTTTTTTTTCTCCGAGTCTTTCCACATCGAGCTTCTTTTTCCTTTTGTTGATTTTTTTTTTTTAAATGCGGAAAGACTGAAAGGAACATCTCAACCTTTTTTCCTTTACACTAACCCATACAAAGATGAAGACATGACTTGCAGATATTCTTGGCTACGACCCCCGCACTTCAAACAAACAAACAAACAAAAATCCATTTACACAACAATACTAGAAGAGAAAATAAAATGACACCAAAATTAAGGTTCAAACTAAAAATGACTTTCTAAAAACTAATCAAAAAGAAAAGCTAACAGAAGGAAGGAAATAGGTGAATGAACTCGACGTGAAACATCATACCAAACCAGGTTGTAAAGTTATAGGAGGTTTGGATTATAGTACAGCAGTTGTTATTTTTCTGAGATGACTAACGTTTTCTTTTCTTCTTCATATGGTTTCCCACTTTCGTTCTTTTTGCCAGGGTGACGCTGTAGTGCTTGAAGTTGGATTAGCGTCACCTGCACACAAAGCCAATTAGAAACTTCGTCCTGTCTTTCCTGGGCCACCAGATATACTCTGCTGGGCGACAGAGGAAAACAAAAGCAAGAGAAAACAACAGCGTTAGAAAGTGTGCATTTACTCTGTGTACATCCTGATCATAAACGCTATGAGATTCGCTTTACTGATACAAATCTACCACTTCCTAGTATCATATTTTGGATGCTTTCTGAAGCGAAAATAGCAAATGTTAAAGCAATTATTGTAAATTGCAGCAGGTCAAAACATAACTACACATAATTACTGTAAAAAAAAAAAACACCCTGTGCAGCAACTTGGTGCACGTATGGCTACGTTTTAAAGTCCACATGTGACTAACATACTTGTGTTCATTTAGCAATCATGTTCATACATCCTACTGCAGAGTCTTGTAATCAGAGTAAAGCTCAGCTGGGCTGGAGGTTTCATGAAAATCCTTTTACAGTAATTCAACAAATGTGTGCACGACTGAGCTCCACACACATCACACAGCATGGACGCAGACAAAGAGGTTTTTGTCTGAGGGGGAGGTTTATACTGAACACTTGTGTTGTACGTATGAGGGTCAGGGTTAGTGTTTACATTTCATGAATCCATGTTAGTGAAACTTTTTGGATTTCTTTTAGTCACAGTGGAGGAGATGAGATGAGAGTTGTGCTCTTTGGACGACCAGAGTTTAGATCATCAATGTTATCAACTGGAATGTGACATATTGTAAAAGATGTGATGTGCACTACTAAATATATACAACTAACTTAGGATGGACACATCTGAAAATGTTAAGGAGGAAACAGACACAACTGGTAGCATGTGAGTGTGTGTGACTTATTCTGGACTCAAATTCTTGTGATAAATCTGTTTGTTGTTGTTAAGGCATCAAAGAGACCACACTTCACTACCAGTTGTGTTATTTCCGAGGGAGGTGAACAAACAAAGGAACAATGCGATGAACACATTAGAGACAGACTGATAAGAAAATGCACAGTAAATAAAATGCAATACCTCTGATGAGATGGCAACCGGCCACCTGTTCAATGGTATCCATTTGTAAAAGCTGTCGCAATCAACGGGCCCTAAAAGTGTACAGTTAGTGCTTTTGTCAGTATGCATTTCAAAGAGAGAAAAGTGAGTATCATATCAACGTTTTTTTTTTTTTTTTTTTCTCCAGCTAGCATGAATGTGAACGTTTTGATTCAGTTGAGAGCAGCAGAGTGGGAGACTGTGACCACATCAGACCTGCTCTTTTACAGAAACAGTGAAAAACAGATTTACAACAAGGAGAGAAACTTGTTCAACAGTAGAAGATGTTAAAAAGATTTGCTCTGTAAAGTCAATGAAACAATTTTCAATAACAATGTACAAGTAGATGAAAAATAGTCTAAATGAAAAGCAGCAATAACATACACGATTCCCATTCATGCTAACATACACAACTGATTTAATCTGAAAGCATGCGGAGAACAGGATCATAAACAGCCTTCAGTCTAGATCAGTTATCAGCTCTCCTGCTGACAGGTCTGTAGAAACCCTCGGATTCAAACACAACAGTGAAAGGAGAAGCACTTTCAGCAGCCGATTATTTGTCTTTATCACCTCAATCAACTAATTGCACTCTAATTGTCTCGCATGAAAAAAAAACAAAAACTGTTAAGTTCATTACTGCTCCTTCACAGTGGCTGTTTTCATACTGGCTAAAGGGGATTAATAAAATCAACAGAGCGTGAGACAGAGGGACAAATCAGTGAATCTGAAGTCATCCATGAGGTTGTGAGATATGATGATCTTCTCGCGTTCAGTTCAACAACATCCTCGGTGAAAAGAAATGAATTATAAAGCACGTTTTAGTTCTGAATCATTTCCTATTTTAATGTTCTGAATAGAGAGATCATCTCGCTGAAAGCAAGAAGTCAGAGGGCTGCTGCATCACCTCTCTGCTTTATTGCACTCTGTTTGATTCACTGGGTAATTCTGTGAGAAGTGTGGTGATTTAAAATGTGGTCGTATCACAGGCACAAATTGACATTCTGTAAAGGAAGCGCAAAAACCCCTGGCCTGAATTATGAGGTTAAAAATACAGTGGATTCTTCGCTGATCTGAGTTATAAATGAGCTGAACTCAACTCTTTCAATATTAATGTGGTGAAAAGCCAAAAATTTCTACAGCTTTTTTTTTTTTTTTTTTGCATTGAAAGACTTGTTTTTACTTTGTCTTACTCAGCGATAAACTGTGGCTGCAAACTGTTGCAACAAATGGAAAATAATAGAAACAAATGGCCTCATTTCCATCTGTAAACTATCTGCTGCTAAATCTGCCTTGAAAATGAGCCAGCCTGGTCTTTCATAACAAATATTTTGCTTCCTACGCTGAGACCAACAGATTATGGCAGATAGCCAGTGGACCTAAAACAATTAATAAGAGAGGCTGTGCTCGGGAAGCAAAAAGACAATAAAATGTAGTTTTCTGCTCGGCTCTGGTTGTGCGCGGATATCATAAATCAATTACTTGCAAAAATTAAAATGAGCTATTTGCTCCTAGTGACACTATCCCACACCCACAGCTATACAGGCTTCCTCAGTCACTTCATCTTCTGGAGTCCCCCTGATTCAGTCTCCTGGACAAATGGTTTTGGGAATTTGTGAATCCTAAACACAATGTGAGCTTCACTTTGCCACGAAACCATAAATTACAATGACCAGATAAAATGAGAAACATTTTACACACAGTCACCACTAATCATCTCTCTGCTCTGTGGTTACTGTAGTAAGAAATCTAAGTTAATGATCTGCACTATAAAGTTTGGAGAGTGTCTTCACCCTGTATTCTTGCACCGCTTGCTTGTGGTACTAATGGGCTTGTCGTTATTCCGTCTCCGTTAAGCCGTGCATTAATTAGCCTCTTTCACAAAGCAGGTGTTATTTTTATAGTTTTTACCGTGTCACTCAGTTCACTCATGTAAAGCAGCACAAACACGCTCCGACGTGACTCGGAGACCGAAGCCCCGCTGCACTTTGCCAGGGGCCATAAAATTCACAAGGTAAAAAAAAAAAAAAAAGGTGATTAATTATTCAGTGAAGGGAGATTGACACACACGGAAAGTAAACAAAAAGCTGATTGAGTCGTCTTTTGGGGGAGTTTGTGCCTCGTCACTTTATCGACAGCCGGGTCCTGAAAATGACGCAGAGTCACCGAGCTGCAAGCAAAGTGAGTCAATGCAGGGTTTACCAGAAATACTGCAACATTTAACATCCACACACTCATTAGATTATAATACACTTCGTCTTTTTAAACCAAAGAGCCTTTGCTTACTTGAAGTAATCATTAAGTAATTATTATTTTAGTTTTTTGTTTTAGCCCACAACTGGGTAAATATTGGACTAACTGCATGCAGAGTTAATTTATTTGCTGTTTTCACTCAATGTTTCATTATTTTTAAGCAACATTTTGATGTTTTTAGCCAAAATGTTGTTGTTTTTATGTCCATCTTACTGAGTTCAATTAACCCTGCATGTAGTTATACATTTATGGGTAAAACAACCCAACAGTTTTTTGGGTGCAGGCCAAACCGATTCTAGTCCACATGTGCTAAGAGGCTGATGGTGCCACTGAGATGGGATGAGGAAGGGTCCTCCTGACTTCCTCACTCGCTGCAATGTTGGAAAAGCATTGTGGGAAAGAGGAAGGACACAGCTCCACAACCATGTCCAGCTTTTTATTTTTCATTTTTACCTGGTTCAACTTTCTCCTCAGAGCTCCTTTTATCACTTAAGATGTTCTCACTGACTTTAAGATGATCTCTCAAAAACTTCACAGTATCAGTTTAGTCGACTTTAACAACCGATGTCTTTGTCACGAACACGAGGGGTTGAGGTCCTCAGAGCGTTTTTTTTTTTTTACAGTGCGTACTTTGTGATTACAGTGAAAGGAAAGCAGGATTATTAACAGGATGCTTCACTTCACCTAATGTGACACACAGGGTTCATCAACAAAAAGCTTTAGCTGTTGTCTGAGTGACATCACCTCCGTGTTGCCATCACCTCTACCAGCCTTTCTGATTGTACACTTACGGGTTGACATGGCAACCGGCAGCTAACTGAGCAGCAAGAGGGGAGAAAAAAAATAAAAAAGCAATAGCACATGGCTGCTACACCTGGACACAAGGACACTGGGAGACATACAACCCGGCTTGGAAGCATTGTCCTAGTGATGGAGCAAACTCAAGCTCTGGGACAGATGGGTTTCTAAAAATAAGAGAAATCTGTTCTGGGGAGGTGACACAGGGTCTGCAGTGAGGTGATTTGTGCAGCGGCTGAAGGGAATAAACATTTGCATTTGACACAGATAAGTTTCAGAGCTCAGATGGGGTTTACCCTGACGTACAAAATGCTTATGGGACCTCTGAACTCGACAGTAGAAAGAAATGAGCTCCACACTCCGAGTGCACCGGATGATTTCATTGCACTCGCTGGAAT
The DNA here is from genome assembly GCA_900323345.1 of Pseudochromis fuscus. Classification (NCBI taxonomy): domain Eukaryota; kingdom Metazoa; phylum Chordata; class Actinopteri; family Pseudochromidae; genus Pseudochromis; species Pseudochromis fuscus. The sequence continues at coordinate 12,451 of OOFC01014815.1, forward strand.
TTTGGATACTTGCTAAGAGGCAGGTGGTGGTTACTTTGATTAATTCAGTGGAAGAGTAAAATGTACTATAATTAATAAGCTCTACTTGTTTTACAGAATGTCACAATCATAGGCTGTGTGCATTTTTTTTTAGTGTTTCATTTTAGTGGTGTTATTCTGACACAGCAGAGGCCCAAGGTGCAGTCAGACGTGGCAGCAAGTGTGAATGTGAGTACTCACTGTGATGCTGGGGCCAAACCCAGAGCCAGGCTGAGGGCTAGCAGCACTGATGTAGTTGCCCACAGCTGAATCTTGGCTGCTGGGTCCGTACAGGTCGGCTACAGGCCCTGGACTGTTAGCACCGGGGAAACCTCCGGGCCTCGACGGGTTGGTGCCTGCATACAAACACAGCAAGGAGCGGAGCAGCTCAGAAACATCCAACGAGGATCGGCACAGCTCTTACTCGCTACAAATGGACAAATCAAAAGAACACATCACTGGATTCAAACGTTCGTCTCGAAGGACTTTACAGGTACTTGCTGCTTGTTCAATTACATCTAAAAATTGACTGATAAAATAGTGCAGGATTCAAGTTTAATATGAATTTAAACAAGCAAAATTAAGGGTGAATCCAGTATGATATTCTAAATATAATCTACATGCTGTGTGTATTATGCACAGGAGTAACATTCACTTTGTAAATTCATGCACAACACAAAACAGGCACATTGCTAAAAATACTTCCACCATGCTAATAAACTAGTAAGGTTGCAGTGTAAATGTTGCCATGCATAATGTGAAGGAGTACTTGGAAAAACAACATTGGCTGCTGAATAAGAAGAGTAACACAGGAGTATAATGTTAAGGATTTTTTTTTTTTAATTCCTCTCGAGCATTTTGAACCCAAACATTTGACATACTATGTGCTACTTTCCTATATGACCTGATTATCAGATACCAGCAGGAACCTTCTAAATATATTCTCAGTGCTTTCAGCTGAGTGCTTCAGCTTGTCTGTGTGTGCCGGAGAAAGCTTCCAGCATAAAGCAAAAGAGGTATGTCAGGCAGGAGAAGGAGACGTAAGGGGAGGAAAATATAAAAGCTTGACCCGAGTTCATCTGCAGGTCCGAACTCAGAGAGGGATAAAAAAGAAATACTGTACATGACTTACCACCTTTGTCCTGTGAGTAAGAGCAACTCAGACTAATAAAATGCCTTTTGAAAATCCATATGCCTACTAAAGGCCAATAACACTGGCAATACAAGGAAAAAAAAACAGTCGGGAAGAAAGAAAAATGCAGTGATCTCTTAACAGCAATCTCCTTTGCTGTCAGCTTCACGTGACCCTCCGCCTCACCCTTACTCACAGACACACTGTGAAAAAAATCTGTACAGCTGCATTAAAAAGAAAAATCTTCCGAGCACAGAAAAGGCTCAATCTTGTGTAAATATGAGCTCATGAACCCTGTGATGCCTGAGAGGAGGTCTTTGTTGAACACGTAAAAAAAACCCAAAAACAGTGCGACTGCCATACATCAAATGTAGTGATGCAGACACAGACACGGTTAAATAACTATCACCATCTATAGAAGTTACTTTAGAAGCACCTCCTCCTCCAAACATGCTTTGGATTTCCACTCTAGAAAAATGAAGCCATCTCACTAAATACACATCTAGAGGAGTTGACACTGCTGTTTAACTGTACAGGACTTTAAACAGTGAGCAGCTACTGCTCTTATCTTGTCTGCACAGCCCCCAGAAGGCTGGCTTATTATATAATTAAGGATTTTTTCAGTTGAAATGGCAATCCTCATTTCCTATAACTGGTGATTTTTATTGGAGTGTGGCTCACCCATCTCCCTGTGAAACTGTTTTCTTTTTTTTCATTTAAATTTAGGGCCTGCACTGGCTGTGCATTTAGCTTTAGGAGGCAGAAACAATAGCAAGTGTAATGTGGGTCAAACTGTTGTTCAGAAACAGAGTCCACTGTAACACAGATTCATGTATTAGCATTCATATTTTATATTTAATACAGTCTTTCTTATGCTCTTGCTTTTGTGGTGCAGATGCATTAAGCTGAAAGGACTAAAAAAAAAAAGAGCTAGAGAGGAAATCATTTAATTCTTTCACTGTCTTATGTTTGTAAAAGGAAAATATCAACATGCCTCACTCTATACAAAACACTGTATGTATTGCCTTCCAAATTATACTTGTTTCATTTTAATTAAAATTAATACTTAGGTACAGATGAAAGACTTGTGCTTAAGAAGCTATTTATTATGGAGATCTGCCATAGACTTCATATCAGCACTGTCCTAGTTCAGCAACACTGCAGCACAACCTTTACCTAATATGAAAAAAAATAAAATAAATCAATTACATTTTCAGAAAATGATTCACATTTATTTATTTAAATATACTTGAAACATCCAACTAAATGGTATCATTGTTTCTGAATTTCTTATAATCAGGATCAAGGTTGTCTGCAAATATAAAGCCTATTCAAAAAAAACAACATGCACGTAAATCATGTTATGATGCAATCAGGCTGTGTTGACTCGCTCAGGATTGTCCTCTCAGGTAAAACAAGCCTGTGGTTTAACCATCAAGAATAGCCCCCCCCAAAAAAAGATTGGAGTAAAGCATGCATCACAACTGAGCCCATCTCTACTCCTATGTCACCTATCCTGCATTAGAAATCACTCCTTGAATTCAACAGTGAAGAAAATCGTAAAGAAAAAAAAAAAATCCCTCTGTGATACAGCTGTGTATCCAGTAAAACACTTCACACTGCTTAACAGATCTACTGGAAGGAGAGAGTATGGTAAACTGTGTTTGCAGTGCTGCCTCATTTGCACAAGTGTTACGACAAATATACTAAAGCAGCAGGACAACAAGAAACCCTTCACAACTCTAGAAAGTTGCATCTGTGTAGATTTCTCTATCATTTTCATTTATTTATTTATTTCTGCTGTTTGCTGTGCTAAAGTTTGTCCAGACAGCTTGCAGGAAATGCCAACATCTGCCGGGGGCAGCTGGCCAACACTTTAACTATTACATGGAGAGCTGGTCCATACTTATTCACTTTATTTATTAGGCAAGATAACAGAGCCGCCCTCCCATTTTTATTTATTTTTTTGCTACTTTAATTGTGAAGTGGAGGCACAATCAAGGGGGAATTTGAGTCTACAGGCTCACTGCAGTGTTCAGGTCAACACTGTTACATACATCACCTGACGCAGTTTCACTAGATTTTCTGTACTTGCAGCTAAAAGAAATAAACATTGGTGGTACGTCATGTCAGTGCAAACATGATTATGAGCATGTAAATATAAGAATAAAACAAAGAAAAGAAACTGAGGTATTTCAAAAACATTTCCTAATTCTGAAAACTACTGTTTTTCCTCAAAGAAACAGGATGAATTTAAAGACATTTTTATGCATTGCTTTCAGTTATTGAAATCACAATGTGCAGTGCATTTTACTTGTCGGTGGAATTTCTTTCCCCGCTTTTTAGAACTATGATTACATAAGATAGAGAGGAGAACATTAGGGAAAAAAGCACAGAAGATGAAAATGTGCTTGTGTTGCAGAGTAATGGTTGTATTATGCAAAAAAAATGTTGTCTATTAAGTGTTCCACATTGTACAGCATTTCTACCAGTTTCACACACTAATAATACGAGCAATCATTCTTACACTTAGAATACTTAAAGGGCTCGACTGAAAAATTGCACTCACTCCCACACTTACTCTCTCCTTGGCTGCTCAGAATTCACATAAACCTGAGGTCTGGTAGAGAGGCCAGTGTACTCTCCGACATCATCAGTAGTTATTTTGTTCACATGCAAATGAAGGATTACATTCTGTATGTGTCGGCCCCTTATGTGCAAGCAGGGGCTGGAACATAACGTCACAAAGGAACAAAAAAAATCTACATTAAAAATTGAAAAAAAGGAGGAACAACATGCAATGCTATTTTATCAGCAAGACGTTTTTTGTATGTTTTTTAAAAAAAGGGGGATTTTTTTCTCCTTTATTTAACAAAAGTAGGGGAAAATATATGAAACAAAAAAAGAGATCTGATCATCTGCATGGAATAATGTCATGAATCAAACTGAAAAGTCCAAAAAACGTGGATGAGATAGATGCTCATATACAAACCTGGGTTCTTAAATTGATCCGGGCTGTGTAGGTGCTGTAGGGGGGAGTTGCAGGCGGAGGTGGCATGCTCACTGTGCAGCATCTGAGCCGCTTGGGGCCCCAGGGAGCCATAGTCAGCAAAGGAGCAGGGCCCCCCCCTCTGGTCACTGGGCGCAGAGTAAAACCCATAATCGGGGAGGCCTGGGAGATACAGTATAGGGTGGGGAGGGGGAGGGGAGGGGACTCCATCATTGTGGAAATCAACTTTTTTCATTGTCAAAGTCAGTGTCCAGATTGTTGAGCATAGCCTGCTGGTGTATTTACACCGTTTTTAGGTTACATCCTTGCGTTTTGTCTGCTTTAATTGGCCCTCCCTGCCCTCCCTCCCCAGCAGCTCCTGCCATGTGGCCAGGCCCCCCTGGCATATGGTCTGTGTTTGAAATGTTCAGCTGTGTCACATACCCTCGCTCTACAATAATGGATACATACTATCTCGCCCTGAAAGGATGCAATTAAAACCTCCTCAGTTTACTCTTATTCCTTATTGACCGGCCCAATAACAATAAATGCAAAGTATACATTAAGGCCACAGCTTTGATATTTTAGGCTTTTGCATAATTGACCTGTCCCCATGTTTGTTTGCAATCATTAAAAGAGTGAGATAAAAAAAAAAAAAAACAGGTCAATACATTTCTCATTTCAAACCAGCAATTCTCGGTCGACATACCTGAAGGAAGCTTTTGTCATTTAAATGAAAAGAAACACAAAGCGCACCAATCAATAATTAATTTAAAGCCTCTTTTTTTGACCAATAAAAAAGTGATAAGGTTTTTATGTGAATGAGATACAGAGACATTCATGTTTATTGATGATAAGCGCTGTGAAGTGTGCTAAGCACTCTGAGCACGTCTCAGATTGGCCTCTTCGAATGATTCTTTCTTTGACACAGATGGTGGATTATCAACAGTTTAGAAAATGTCATTCAGCAATAAGTCGTGCTGACATTTATTGCTTGTTCTCTTAATCTGAGACAAGCTGCTCATATAAAGAGTGCAATTAAAAGAAACTGCTCCTTCTCACACCTCTTTGATAAGAGAGTTAATCTACTCAGGAGGGACTGAGATTGGTGACACCGGCTTTTCCATGCTGGGTTTCCCCTGCTGTGTGTTTGTTTTTTTATTTGGGTCCTGGAGCGAATAGCCATTCAAAGCCACTTCACCTCTACCCATTCAGAGTGAGACAGTCCACTTCTGCCAAATGGAATGTAAGCACCAGCCATGTTTCTCCCCGCCAATGCTTTTTAGCACTCTGATCTCACCACTTGTGGGCTGTCTGCCCACTCATCAAATTATAGGCTCCAAATAGGGCAGGCTTCCCACGTACGTCACATAATGCCTGACACATTGAACAAAGCTCAAGAAGCAATCATTCCATTTACTTCACTTAGACAAATGTCACTGAAAATTGATTGGCCTTGCTAATGAGGAAAACTGGATCAATGGAATAATTATAATGGGTGGAAAAACATTTGACAATAGCACAAACCATGTTATTGGGAATTCATAAGGAAGCCATTCCAAATAATTCACAAGTTAAGAGGAGCGTACAGGAACAGGCAATACTTTCACTGTGCCTTATAAGTGGACTGTAGTTCAACACATAAAAAAAAATCAGTTTCATACAACATTTGACACAGAAAGCAACAGAAAATGAATCATGCTGTAATCAACATCATCCTGGTAAATATGAAGCTGCAGTATTATAGAAGATTTAAATGACATGAGGAGATGTGTGGGATTTACACAATTCACACATGTAGGCATTATTAATATTAGTACTAGTAAGATAAAATTCATAGTAAACTATGGATATTAAATCAAAAATATTAACAGCTAACAAACTAAAGTGGATATACCTTCAAAACTGGGGACAGGAAGAATATTTTCATTTGAAATAAGTTTGTAATTGTAAGTATTTGAACCGCATTAACCTGGGCAGCCACTGTCTGCCTTTTTATTAATCTTGTACCTTTCTGCTCAGCCAGGAGCGGGAACCTTTATGTGTACGGATCAATTGGCCAAACAGCACATGGAGCTCAGACTGAATGTAAACAAGGTTGGTTTTGCCCCTTGACAAATTCCAATAAAGTTTACTCGTACGCGGCAGCCGCATCCTCAGCAATGTTTAAAAAACTTTGTTCTGTTTTATTATGAAAGGAAAGTGAGAGGAAAAAGTAGAAAATATGGAGGAGTATACTGTCGGAGGATGAAGGCAAAATGGTCTGTTTGGTTTTACTGTATATCACAGCAGACGACAGTTAGAGTCACAACCCGTAAAATACGACTCTATTAATATTAAAAGAAGCTCACGGGAGTTCGCGAGGGACCTTTAGAGAGCAGTAATTTGGGAGCACAACAATGTCACTTTACCAGAAATGTAGCTGGATTCAAAAAGTACACCAACCAAGAAGAACTCCAGGCACTAGTGTGAAATCTCAGTAAATGTCATTCAGAGCTGTAACTAATTCCCAAGGACACTAAACAACAAGCTTCCCTCATTTAAATCCATTAACCAGCACATACCGAGCAGGTGGTGGTGGGTGGTGACATACGGTAAAAAATGTACTGCACGTCAGTCTTTTTCCTGCCCCGATGAAGATATCTACTTCGACTTTATGTGAGATTTAGGCAGGTCTGAAAAAATAAAAAAATAGTGAAATTTATAGCATGTGAGCTTTTCGCACTGCCCGCAGGTGTTGGAGGCTCAAGTAAGAAACTGACTTAGTTTGCCACACAGGCAGCTGGACGGGAGTACGACTCAGACGCAAACATGCAGCCACACATTCTCAAAGTCATATATTTTCATCAGTGGCTATCTGATCTGTTATGCAGGATGAGACTGGGCAGAGTGTGCCCACAGCTGCATCAGTATCACCGATCATATCACTGTGCCTCAGACCGTCCCACTATTAATATTCACACAATCTATCCAGAACAATGGGCCTTTCTTGGACTCCTTTTTTCCACTGGCCACTAATTGGATGTAATTACTCATCTACAAAACAAATGAGCGTGTTGAGGTTGCCTTGGAGACTAGATCAGGGGACCCAGCAGTGCGAATCGTTCGCAGGGCTTCATTTATACTGATAATTATCTCCCCTGCCCCCACCCTCTTTCCCTTCTGCCCTCAGTGACCAAAGCCGGCTGTGAGGCGATGGAGAGGGGAGTGTCTCGCAGTCATCTGTTACTGACATCATCGGGGTGGCTCTCTTTAAGTGGATAAATGCCCTGTTCCCATTCCCACTTTGCCAGGTGACTGCCTTTAAGGAGGAATCACAAACCTTGAAAGTACTACTTCTCTTTTTCTCACTAGTTGGAAAATAAAACTAATCACACTGATGATAAAATATGGCCTCCGGGAATTCAGGATGTGAAAAATATTTTCACAAGTTTGCCGGTGGTGTGTAGCAAGTTTGTGATTATCTTTATTTTAAATTCCACACATAGTTTCTTTAAAAAGGACATAATCCAAAGAGTAGCATAAAAACATGAAAACACTTTCTCGAACTCTTTAAATGTTTCATCCTGATTGACAAGTCTCCTATGACAACAAAACAAGCCTTTGTTCTCTGACACTGCTGAGGGTTTACTAACAGCAGTTAAAAGGCCGTTACTCTGAATTCTGATCATCAACAAAATATTGACTTTTCATCCATAAAACTGTTTGAATATACATGAATATACCTGTTATTTATGCAGTCAACAAATAGTGGGATCTGGGGAATATAAAAATCTATCACCAGAAGTTATTTTCATTTCTGCAAATAGAGATTTTTCATGCAGTCACTCCTCCCTTTCCCTCGCGGCGCCAGCGAGATTCCTTGGTGGCCATCAAACCACATCACTCTACAGAAGATGTCAATAAACCTGACATGCTGCTTCTCAAATTAGCTTTGAATTTTAGAGCTACCATAATTAGCTTTTCCATTTTCACCAATGTCATTTAAAAATAGCGTGAAAGAAACTAACAGCTCTTTTGCTGTCTAGCCTTGCTTTCACTTTCCATTTGAAATAATCTTTTCTGAATGAATGGCTGAGTAATTAACAGCACTAGACACCCTTTTCAGAGAGCACAGACATTTCATAAATAATACATATTTAATGTCTTGTCATTTTGTGTTCAGAGAAGCTTGGCTAATGAATTTTAACAGATGATTTCTTCTTGCATTTACTCACCCATACTCAGGCCTCTGTTTTCTTTACTTTTCATTTTATGCCTGCTTTTTCCTTTTCTTGCTTCTCTTTCCAGTGACGGACAAACTCAACAGAGCTACTGATTTGTATTTACCTTGAACCTTGGTGGGGGAAATGAATGTGGAGAGTTAAAAAGGGGAGAGGAGGAAATGTGAACACTGAATCATGGGAAAAAAAACAATGTGCAACAGTGTAATAAATCAGGTTATACTAATTCGTTGCAGGGATGCCCACACAGGCAACACTAAATGATTTTAATGCAGATTTTAACCTGTGAGAGATCTGGTCTAGTTGGGACTGAGAAAGGGCACTCAGTTATCGACAGTCAGCACAGATTATCCTATCGTGAGCAGGCTCAGAGCTGACAGGCCTGGCCTTTTGGCTGAACACATTTTTTCAAACATGTCTGGCCAGGCTTAAGTGGTCTGAGGAAATCTAAGACTCACTATGAGTGAAATCTGAGAGTGATACTGGCTGTTTCTAATGGTCACTTAGATAACAGAGGGTGAAATATATGAATTCGCTGGAAGAGGAATTATGTCTTACAGCGATGCTCACTCAGATACTGCATGTTAATACACAGACAGATATCATTTGGAGCCTTTCATACGTAAGAAGAAAACTATTCAATTTATTTTATAGATATTTAAAAAAGGCTGAAGAAAAAATCTATCATGTAAAAATCCAATTTATAATCCAATTGAAACCAAAAATCACTGCACTTACAAACCATACTTCATAACAGAATTTACCAGAGTGAGGACAACATACATTTCTTGCATTAAGCCTTCACTAAGTTTTCTTTGCAGAGTGTGTTATGTATGCAGCCCCTGGAGGGCAGAGTGGTGATGTCCCTGAAGGCCTGTGCCTGTAACCTCAGAGCATCTGCTCCCCACAGCTGTGAGCCACCGCTTTGTGGTGGAGGTGCAAAGGGACACTTTGCCCTCCCCGATGTGTCAAATCTTTCCCTGGGCCTTAGACAAAAAACCCAAGCAGGATGGGCTTGGCACGCCTGCTCATGTTATTTTGCACCAAATACATGTAAAGTGCTTCTGGCCTCAGAGCTGAGCTCTGCAGATTAGCATCTGGGACAAATGGACCCAAGCTCACTAAGAGCCAGACTGATTAAGCCCTGTGCACATAGCCAGTCCTACTCTCCTCTCGGGCGCTGCAGAAGATCACAGAGCTTGTTGGGAGGAAATTGATAATAATCTTAATTTGGAAATGTCTGTCACATGAGTTTCCTTCTTTTCATCGGTGAAGAAAAAAAAAAGAAGTGGAAGAAGTGAGCTGAGTAACAGAGAGAATAGAACAAAGAAGAGCAGAAACTAACTGAGGGGAGGAATGGGTTTTAAATGATGTGAGGGCCGTCCTGAGTGCCAATAAAACTGGCAGAGGCACCTCTGCAATTTATTCTGCAGTCCAATTAATGCACAGCACTGACCACAGCCAAGTGTATTTCAGACCTGAGCACCTGAGTCAAGACAGACATACTGTACATAGCAAGTACCCAGCCCTGTAAATACAGGTGAATGTGCTTTGTGTACACTGCAGGTAAAACCCACATCTAAGACTGACATTTGAGCTTCTCAGAAAGCTCACTGGGACTCAGGAAAACACTCAACCAAAGTAGACTGGGACCTGTGAAGTTCCCAGGTCTGTCAGAAGCATCTGCATCACTTGCATTTTCTCAGTTTTTATCTGACAATGCTAGTGCACAGGGGATTTTGGGTAAGTCTACTTTAAAATGAAGAAAACAAAATAATAACTGACCATCTTTCAAGGAATGAGGGAGTTACTGTCCTCCTCAATGTGTTTCATTGGCTGGACATTAATTTAAAGTCTTTAGAAACAAGCAATTTGTTGAAATAACTATCTAATATTAGTATTCAGTCCTTCAATAAACTACCTGTCAAAGTGGCAACTGTGGCTCATTTGTGCAGGTGTATTTCCTTCATATAAACAACAGAGGTTGAGCGCAACTTCCAAAATGCAGCCCAGGTGCCCGTGCATGTATTAGTCATCTCCAAATGAGTCATTTCCTCCTTGCTGGCCTTACTATGCAGATGTTCAGCCCTTCCACCTGATATTATGTGACCATCATTTGCAACCTCCAGTGTCATAGCTCAAAAAAACAGGTTCAAAACTGAGCTACCAGCCTATAAAGCCAAGCATGGGCAGGCACCTCTCTACCTCCAGGCAATGGTAAACTCTGTGCAGAGGCCAGATCTCTCTGATCTACTTCTCGCCCGAAGCTACAGTCTCTCAAACGTCCCCACAAACACGCATCAAAACTAGTCCTTGTTCTTGCACTTTAGGGGAGCAACTTGCTGCCTGGTGGAGATCAGGGCAGCAAAACACCTCTTCAAATACAAAACTCAAGACCAACCTTAGCAAAAATGGATGTGGACTCACCTCAGAATTGACTTTTGCTAAATAAAACATGATGCCTAGCCAGTTTTAGTACAGTTATCATGCCCTCCCTGGTTGTTTTTTCAACCTGCTGATGACGGGCAATTTTTTCTGCTTTCAAATGAATGAGAAAACTAGTCGCAGCTCGTATAGTATTCAAATGTAAAGCAGTATAACACACAGCAAATGTTTCCCAAAGTAAAACTAAGCAGTAAGAGCTATCGTAGTAGCTCAAAGAGAAATGGTGCAGAGTCTACATCCTCAGTAACTTTTCTTGTTATGTACACAACTATAGCTGTGTCTGGGGTATAGTTTCCTGCAAGAAGCGAGGCACAGTGACAAGTCTAAAGTACACCTTGTCATCAGCAGTGGTCTGTCATAGAGAGGGAAGTCAGCATGCTGTCATTTTGTCTGTTGAGCATTGGGAGCAGGGTGAAAGTGCCCTCTGTCACTGATGGAAAATGTCTTCCACCTTCTCATGACACTCACTGAGTGTGTCGCTGACAAACTACAAACAAGCCTCTCTGTACACACAAAGCCAATGTCCACACAGGAAAAGAGGTGTCTTTTATTATTTTGCATGCATCTGCAATCTATGTATCTTTTCTTTCATGTAACCTCCGCGGTGACATCCAACTATCGCTGCTTCTCTCCTGCTGGGTCAAAGTAGACAAACATACAATATATACTATACAGTATGTGGTGCTCTATGGGAACTGTAGGTGGAGTCAAAGCACAAAGAATCCACACGTACGTCATATATCGAGGGTTTTTTTTTCCCACAAAAATCCTTTTCCTGCTCTAAAATTAGAGAATTTAGCAAAAAATGAAGCTAACAGAATTGCTATTCCTGAGCTGACATTGAGCCGAGTGTGCTGCAAATTAAACTGTTAAGATGGGACGGAGATGCAGCAGCATCCCCAGACGATACACAGAGAGGAAGGTCAAGCTTAAACAATCTGTGTCCTCTGTTTGGTCTGTGTCTGTGTAGGAAGGAGACCACTCGATGTATTAATCCATGCGGTATGTTACTCGCATAATATCAAACACTTAATAAATCATTAATAAAGCATTTGTGACTCTGTGCAAAAAGTCACAAGCCAGAGGACGAGGACATTATCAAAATGCATTGGTGGAGCTTTTTCCTCTGAAAAACAGAGCAGGTAATAAATGGTGACCATAAAACAGAATAAATGGAGCTGATTTAGGTCACAATCTACAAACGTTTTATGAGTTCAGGGAAATTACACTCATATTCCAGCTTTTGTTGCTGTTAGTGTGATATTTTTGCTCTTCAGACACAATCTGCCATGTACTGACAAAGCATGGAGATCACTGAGTGATATTCTCTTTAAACTGCCTCGTGGCTGTTTAAGTACTCTAAAACAGGCCCATGATGTCACTGTTTTCCTCTCTAACACCCCTCCCCTCAGTCTCTGTTCATAATCATTTACTTGTCTCCCTTCCATTTGCAGCTGTCAGAATTAAACTGTACATAATGGCTGCCATCACGTCTCTTGCTTCCTGGCTGCTGCTAACCCCAAATCAAAATTCCTGCCTCTTAGTGATGTTCATTGCAATTGTTGGGCAAATTGTTTGTTTTGAAAATGCAAAATCAAATAGCCTGATGTGAAAGAAAGAGCCACTGATTGGCTTCCAGTGTTTCCTCTGTTGATTTGAATTAAGTTCAAACGAGGACGAACGAGTGAATTTGTTTTGTCTCTGTGCGTGTGTGCACATGCAGGTAGTGTGCATATATTACAGCCGCATGTACTGTAGCTTGTCACCGTGTTCACGTACGACTGTGTGCATTTCACATCACAGCACATGACATTAAACAGCAATTGTTGCCTGACTTTATATCCGTGAACCGCTGCACAGATCTGAGCTACAATTAAAGCACATTTTCTCCAACAAGCTGCTAATAGTATGTCTGATTAGGAAAGACACTCTTCCCTAAAGCCCGGGAGCTGTGTGTTCAGTCAGGGGAGGTATTATTGACAGCTATTGAATGATCTACAGTTGTAAGGGTGGAAAAAAAGCAGGATGTCTAAATGAAGCCGACACATTGATCAATGCTGTTTAAGACAGAAAGAAACTTGCATCCTGTTTTTGGTACAAATCTCTTGGCAGATATTCGCCTGTATGAATAGAACGTGTACGATCTGGATGCTTTACTAGAGGGTGTATTTTACATTGATCTGGCACCGACTGATCTATTTCAGTTTTAAAACATCTGTATTTACTTAGAGAGCAACAACACAACGAGTTTAAATTTGTGCAGCAACGACATGACAGTGATCAGAAAGGAGTCCAAGGTTCAGAGGGCTTTGACTCTTAAATGATCAGGTCACACCAGATAGACAAGAACGTGTATGAGAGTAAAGAAGAGTGTTAGAAAAGCAGAAAACTGACTCTACTGTTACTTCTGCTGTACACCTTCTACTCATTTACTGCTGTTTAAAGAGACAATCCACCATTATACTCAAACACATGTTTCACTACATCTTGGTTAGTTTACCATAGTTAGCAATTAAAATATATCATCATGTCATGTTGTTGAGTTATTTTTTTTTAATTGTATAATTTGTAGGAATCTTGGATGCAAAGAAATATCAAGGAAAACTCCTTTATTTGTTGTAATGTCCCTTTAGATTTGTGATCATTGTGATTTTTTGATCTGAATATGTGCAACCAATACAGATGTTTTGGACCACAGATCCTGATTTTATGAAGCTTTTGCTTTCACAAATTACTTTTTAGGAATATTTTCTCTATTTCTAAATTAAAAAGGGCTTCCTGGTCACACATAAGTAAAGCTGATACTAAAATTTGTCAAATTGTGCCTGGATCCCTTTAGCTCTTTTTAATTAGCCTTTTAATTACCGGGAAACTTTTTGTTTTCGAGCGGTTCTGTTGCGGCTGATGTTTTGAGGATCCAGGAGGATCTAGGACGATGTTCCTACGTCACTTTGAGAAAGTTAGAACTGCACTAGAAGCATGTGTAAATAGAGATCCTGGAAGTAATGTCTACTGTATGTGAGGCTGAACTACATGTATCTAAACTAAAAATGTTGTCGAGTGTGTTGGGGGCTCGGGGGACTATGTCTATGGGGAGAAGCAGAGCAGGAGAAGTTGAAGAGAGCAGCAGCCACACAGAACATGGACAGAGCGTTTACCTGGCCCTGTGCTCTGTGGGTACGCCAAGTAGCCGCCTCTTCCACGGGCCCCCCTACCTGAGCCACGCGCTGCTGCTACTGCCGCTGCCGCCACCGGTCCATATGCTGTCGCTGGGAAGCCTGCAGGCACATACACACATATACACACACACATCACTTCCTGCATATGGATGAGTACGTCCCAAAGCTACAGGAGAATGTTGATACCAGCGCTGAGCTA
>OOFC01014815.1:26660-54160 GCA_900323345.1 Pseudochromis fuscus
ATAAAACTATAGCTGTCAGAGACGGGGGCTCATGTCAGGGCGACATCTATCAGCAGACTCCTACAGAACACACTGTGATATTCAAAACCCTGCAGACCCACTGATCCACACACAGAAACAGAACAGTAGCCAGGAGCAACTCGCTGAATATTAGGAAGATAAAATACAGATGTTTAAAACAATAACCGAGTGGAACTGCAGAAATACAGATGATGTACTTCTACTCTGAAAAGAACGGGACCTGTTGTATAAAATATGAGAAGCTTGCAGCAGAATCACACAGACAAAACACATAAATACCATACTATAAAAATGATATAATAAAACATTCAATGTATTAAACTGAGGCCTGTCATTTTTTTATTTACAGTAGATTTCTGCCAGACTGAAAAGGTGCAAATTTGTATTCATCTATAGTATAAAACTGTGAGTAAACTGACTAAGGGTGGGTTTGCAATTCACTAAGTCCCTGATTATATTAGTGAAAGAATTTGGCTCTGGGGGTGTTTATGTCACATGCTTTGGATGAAAGATTATAGCCACTTCTGAGCTGCATAGACATGGGCATAATAGCCCTACCTCTGGGGACTACCCCTGCATTTTGTTCGGGAGTGCTCCCAATTACTGTGAGTTTCTATGGAGTCAGAATAATCCACTGTAATGCATTCCACATTTTTTGTTGGGCTATTCAGGTGGAAGATATATAGTAGGAAAAAAAAAAAAATTCCCACAATCAGATGGAGGCATCTGTTGGACGATTTGTCACTCAGTGGAGATTTCCATCTGCGAGCTTATGTGTAGACTGAACAAGTCTCTTGTGTTTGTTTCTTCTTATGTAAACACTCTTATGTAAACATTTGTAGTACTCCAACGCTGAGATTTTAGAAGCTCGCAGCCTTTAAAGTATGTCTATATAAGCGTTCATAAATCTGTCCAAATTGTCAGTTTGCGATACTCTAATAAAATAACGGCTTTAATTCTATGCAAATATGAATCTACTTTTTAAGGGTCTGATAATTCCAACAAATATCAGCCTAATAATCAGACTGTAATTAAGCCAATGCAGTATCTGTGAATTGTAATTACATTGTTGGCCTTAATGAACACAGTAGCTAGATGTGGCTGACGGAGGCTAGTCGATGCCCAGGGCTCGGGCTCCTCTCTCAGCACAGGAATGGCATGTCATTAGTAGTGGTGATGAGATTCCTCACTCTGGGCTCAACACCGTCTATGCCTAATCAGCCTCCTAAAATTATCTCCACAGGAAATGCTTTCCTCGCTAGCAAAAAATGATCTCCAAATTCCCTCAATTGGAGTCTTTTCTTCATATTTTTTTTTTTTATTCCCCTGAATGTGTGCGCTTGTGTGGTTCTTCTATGTTTTGGCCATATTGTGGAGACTGTGGTTTAGACATTAGAAAATGGCACAAGACACCTTAGAGGATTATTTTTTGAATGCTGTGGAGGTGAGAGGAGCACCAGCGGGTGACCTATTTTTCCGAGCCAGCCTTGTACTGCTATTCCACGAAGAGGGGCTCGCACAAAAGACTGATGAGACGCAGGGAGGGGGGAGGAGGTGAGAGGGCAGGGTCAGATGAGCCGCAGCCAAAGAGAAAAACACATAGCTTTTCATCAGCCGGCTGAGAAGGAGGTAATTCACAACTCTGTCGACACAATATGACCATGAATGCGCGTGTTGGGTGTGAGGTGCCATCACGCTGCGACTGGCAGGCAGGTGAAGAAGAGAAAGAAATGCCACTTTTCCCCCCAACTATCTAACAGCTCAGGAGAGAATAAGAGACTGAGGTGGCGTGGAGACGGGAGAGAAAAGGACACACAAAAGACAACAATGAGGCAACTGCGTTTATGCTGCTGCAGCCGCGCCGGGAACAGATTCCAACAGCTCAAATGATATTCCTTGCCTTTTCTCACAAAAACACAAATCAACTCTGATACTATGCTAATGATGGCCATGCACCCCTGCATTTCCACTTACAGTGTCCCCCATGGTTGCTGTGCGGAACAGCGTAGCACTCTCCACCTCTTTTTCCCTCTTTCTCTCTCTCTTTTTTTCCTAAGTGCTGAATCTATCTTCCACTCACTGCCATTGTCATGACACCCCCAATAGACCCACTGGCTTGGAAGTTAGTTGCGGGCAAAGTTGTGGTGAGAGATTAACTTTGCAGGATTAGGTGGGTTAATTAATAGATGGCTGCTGCTCATTGTTTTGTGCTCACGCTGTAAGAAGCCACCCAAGAGAAGCGCTGCAGCATTAAATCAATTTCATGGCCCTTTTATTACTGAGGAGATAAAGCCAATATTTAGCTTTCAATTCTTCACAATTATTGGGCCCCTGCTTTGCCACTTGAGTGGCTGCGCTTGGCTGGGGACAAGGACACATCTGTTTATGAGCTGTGGAGGCCCGGGGGCCTTGGTGTCCGGACTCCGGGGAACTGTCCTCAGCTTTCTCTCCTCAAGCCTGTAGCACAGAAATTCAGCCTTCCTCAGGAGTGTACACAGAAAGGAAGAAAGATTAGACCTAAAGAAAGATGAGGGCTACTCATCTCTCTGAGTACAAGAACTACATTTTCTAAACACAAACATTAGGAGTCATTTAAAAATATATATCTGCAGAAATTATTCGATACACACGCTCTAGCTTTCACTCACTTTTTCTTCCATATCTTGTCTGTTTTGACATTAACTTGACTTTACTTCCCCCATCCAACTCCACTGTTTACAAATATTTACCAACATTCAGACGCTGGTGCTTGAACTGTTACCTAAAATACACTTTCAGCTAAAGTTACCTGGCAAACAGAGCGCCATGTCAAACTCATGGTATCGTCAGTTCTATGCTGAAGGAGCAAAAAACGTGGATTCAGAGCGCATAAGGCTCCATTTTCATGACAGTACATAACACATACCGCCGCTTTATGCCTGTAAAGTGGCATTTTTCTTGGGTGCATACCGGCTCTTTTCCTACCTGCACCTGTATTTTATGAGTCTCTGTGAACTTGACTGTGCTGAAGTAGGAGGAGAGACGCAGTAGGGGCAGTGTCAGTAGTGATCAAACAGCACAGTGCAATTTTTGTGTCAAGGTTTCCTCGGATTTTTGCTTGTGCCAGACTGGGTCAAAAGCTTTGTTTTCTCTATTACAAAACTGTCAAATCCCTTTAACGGCAATAGGATATTCAGCAAAATCAAGAAAATGAGGTGGTGTGGTTGGTGAGATTAATTGTAGCCCCTATCATAACTACTAACAGTGTATTTCTCCTGATGCGATCACATACTTTGAACAATAAATGTATCAAGACTCGGTTGATTCATACTGGCCCCTACATCCTGAAGTACTTGTGCAAAATTCTTCATTAATTTGAATTTAATCTTGCAAATAAATGCTGAAAACCCCACACATGACCTCTATGACTTTTCTACCATTGTACTATTTCTGTTACATCTCTGCAGATCTTTTTTGGCATACTGCCTTTCTAGCCACAGACTCTCTTTCTGATCCTATTAGTCAGAAAACGTCACAATGAAAAGTTGTTGCATTATGCATCAATACGGTCCTATTTATGTCCTACTAGTCTGACAACAGCTTGACTGATGTTAATGTAATCTGTACTGTTCTTTGGCCCAAAACTGCCAGCAGCAGCTCCCCTGTCATTGACAAAGGAGCTCCATCAGTCACAGAGCACTCCCCTCATTTCTGCTATAAGAAGACTGTCAACTGTCTAATGCACAGGAGGAGCCCAGGGACAGTGGATATTTCTATGGAGGCCATATCGATCAAATATGCCCAAATTTTAATATCTCTGTAAAAGTGAAAACTAATAGGATCTAGAAGTACACTAAAACTTACTCCCTAGTGGAAATCTCAAATGGTGCAAATTGAGCGAGTGTCACTATTGTGTTGCATCAAAGTTTGTGGTTATCTCGAGATGAGTAAAATCGATGACAGCGAACCAGTAGGTCGGTCTCAAACATATTGGGAGCAGTAAACCAGGGTTAGCTCGCTGGCTAGCAGAGTTTTCGTGCTAAGCTGCTTAACGCAGAAGCTCAGTTTGGGAAAGAGGCTGGTGAACGAGCCTTTCAGCCCGCGGCTACAGTCGATCCTGGGGGCAGATAGGAGGAGTGAGACAGATGAAGAGCGAAGAGCGGCGATGAGTGAGACAGATGAACAGAGGCAAACAGCGGACACATCAGTAGGAAAGAGAGACAAAGAGAGGAAAGGACAAAGATAATGAGAAATAGAGGGAGACATAAGGCCAGGACACTGGAGCTCAATTAATTTTCATGGAGCTCTGGATTGAACAAAAAGTAACTACTGGATGTCAACATATACAGACATATTATTCTCTAAACCCTTTGCATTGAGTAAATATAGAAACACTGAAATAGTAAAATGTTTAATTAAAACTAATTTTTACACAACCTATTTTAATTACAGTATTATGCACAGAAACAGGAAAAATGGCTATACAGCTAAAACAGCTGTTAGAAGTATACATTTCCAATAATGTATGCATTTGCAAAGCGTGAAAATTATTAATTAGCTGGTTGTAACTGTATTTAAATACTGTACAAGGACATTGCACAAGTTTAAATTGCAATAATGCATCATATTTTAGAAATTATTTTACTTTTGAAAGTCTAAAATACAATTTGTAGTAAATTATCTGATAGATTAGGTACAAATGTGTGTAAAACCACAATAATGAAATTACTTTTCTATTCTGCATTTGCATAATCTAAATGCTATTAAATTACTCATATAGGATTTACTATTTCATACCCTCTCACTCCTACATTTTACTACATTATTCTGGTTCTACATACTACAACACCAAAGATATCGAAGCTGCTTTCTCTCTGAAACATAGTAGTTGAATGTATACAGTCCATTTCACTGGTCATGTAATAGTGTTTTAAATTTATGTGAATAAACCATAGGAAGGTCTGACAAAATCCAGTGTGAAAAATGTAAGCGAAACATTAGATGTTATAAAAGAGGTGCATGTTTTTTCTGTCACCATGTGACATTAAGAAGGACAAGCCAGCGGAAATAAGTCTGTTGATAAGTCATAGCGGAGGCAGTGAAGCACACTGCCGTCTTCTCACAGGATGAGGGAGGCATACTGTCAGAGACGGAAAACTGACTCCACTTCACATTTTGCTTCATCAATAACCTTTGATAAGATATAGAGAAACACATAGAGACAAATAAACAAAACAAAAGAAAGAAAATATTTATCAAAGTTACAAAAGAGACAGCCACCTAGCAAGACATCTTTTCATCTCCAGACTGACAAGTGTCCCATTGTTGTCATCCTTCTGCGCTACTTTGTTGTTGTTGAAAGCATCTCTGGGTTGTTGTTATCAAAGGCATAAATCACAGAGCTGGAGAGAGCCAGGTGGCTTTCATATGAACTGCTGCACACATGCTCATGTCTCACCTCTCCTCTGATCAGCGGAGACCTACAGTACACACAGAGATTTCCCTCTCACATAAAACACAGAGGCTGGTGTCTGGAAATGAGCCGTACAGAGAGAGAGCGAGAGAGAGAGCATTTACATGCACACCAATAATTCAATTATAACCAGACTAATGCAATACGCATATTATTGCAACTCTCATGTAAACACCTTAACCAGGTTATCTTACTCACATTAAGGCTCCTAATCAGAGTAAGCATAACTTGATTAACAGAGCTGGGTTGCTTGTCAATCATTCAAATTAATCTTGCTGTGTGTATGTCTGTCTTTTTTCAGCGTTTCAGATTCTGGGCACGTGCCACAAAGGTCACACGGAGAACAGGATGCCAGGAGATATGTTTGAAAGTGGCTGGAGTAGAGTTGATGGGAAAATTGAAACAATTAAACAGGTAAATGAGCACTTACATGAAGATGTTCTCTAAACTCATCCATATTAACAATTAATTCCTTTGTTGTGTTAGCCTGTAATGCTACATGTCCTTCAGTAAATCAAAATCAGCCACTTCTAAAGTGCACCTTCAGGCAGTGGTGTCATACGCTACCAAAAGGATTATTATATTTTAATTCTGAGCCCTCCACAGATACAACGACAGTTCACTTCTCGGTTGACATTTCGATGTGAAGGGAGGAGTGAGGAGGCGGGTCTAACCCTTGAACCCGAGGTGTTAGACCAATGTGATTGAGACACGCATCCAGGTCTGCTCTCATTGGAAAACAGAGCTGTCAACCAAACTATCAACGCCTCTGAATATTCGTCTTTTAGAAGCTTAAAACCTTCTTAATGATGTTGTTTTTTCAGATGGACCATCACATCACTGAGAAGAAGAGTTGACTTTAACTAATGACATCAGAATGACCTGTAGAAAAAAATGTATTGATTGAATATTTAATGATTGAAAATGACCATTTTGGAGCCAGTTTTTGGGAGACTGCCTCTAGTGGCCATTAGTGGTATTACACTATTTTGCACAGTTGCTCAATGTTTATATTTCTATAGTCATAAATGACTTCACTGCTGCATATGCACAAGTATGTCTCAGTGTGTATGTGTTTGTCTGATTCTGTGTGTGTCCTCTTGTTTTAAACACAGGGTTTCTGTATGTAATGAAACTATTTGCCGCACTGATCCTTTGCCATTAAGACCTAGTGGCTTCTGATTGGGGAGAGAAAAAGTCAATCACAGAAGTGGAGAGAGCCCCGAACTCAGCAAAGCCTGGCTTTAAGCTAGTAATTGCACACTTATCTTATACCTTTGAAACAAAATGATGAGGCCTGGAAGGAGATATGTTTGGTAAGAATTCAACCGGGTAACCTTTCAAAAGCACACAGAACAAAAATCCCCCATTCTCCATGTAGCTGAACTACTCCGTTCCTTTACGAGTCATAAATGTGACAGGTTTGACACATCAGATCACATCATCTTAGCCACTGGAACTGTGTATTCTGAATTTATAGCCCATGAAAATAATGCTTTTGTGTCCTCGGGAGAACGGCGTGTCTTCTAAAGCTACCAGATGGTAAACATATAATGCGATTCCCGTGGGGGAAATTGTACCCCTCTTCACAAGAAGGTCAGAGGTGAGGTGTGGTTGAGCTGCAGACCATCCTCACTGCAGCTAGTAGGGACTAAGTGATTTGCTTAAGGACTCTTCACTAGGGTGGATTCTTGCTGGCAAGGGGCCTCAACCCAAAGCTCTCCAGCTGAAGAGCAGTCTCCATACTCACTGGGTTGTCTGTCAAAACTGGCTTATGAATTGCAGATTGCTTTACCAGAATCCATACCGCACATGTATACTGGCTTTAATGTCTTTAGCACTTACAAATAAAGCATAAATTACAAGTAATAAAAACAAGCACACAGCTGTGTGAGTGACTGGGATGTTGTGGTGTGGTGTTGTGTGCTCAGGAAAAGCTCAGTGTTTTTTACTTTAGTTCTCGGTGACAAGAGCACTGCTTCTTTGTAGCTGAAGTGCGTGGCAGCATAGCATCAAAGAGGACAAACTAGGCTCTTTATTGAAGTGTAGCCGCACTTTCGACCTCTTCTTTGTACTCCTTCCCGTGCACTTCAGTATAAAGGAAGCTGTTCCTATGCTGCAGAACTGATATAAACACATTCTGCTTCCACAAAAGCCTCAAAATAACTCGCAGTCACTCGCACACATGCAGTCGTTACAGATGGAGGAATGAGGAGTGAAACAATAGGGAGCAGAAGAAAAAAAAATCATGTCAAGAAGACAGGGGAAATCTGCCAGAATAGATAAGGCAGAAACATTTAAATCTGTTTGGTTGGTGGAAATTGTGACACTGGTTTTAAGAATAGGACAGGGTCTTGCTTCTTAATACCAAGGCAGTGTATGATGGTGAGTTAAATAGAGAGAGACAGACAGGGAGGACACAGATGTCTGACCTTGCAGTGGTGCTTATGTAATGGTCTGCTTCAGTGCATTTAACTGCAGTGCTCCTTTCCAACCTGGGATCAGTAAAGGCAACATGTCTCTGCAGTGCAATCTTCTCTGACATCAGCTCTGACACTCAGAGAGTATGAAAAGGTCCTGTGAGCTCAGAGTGAATCAGTTGTTATGGCCCTGCCCATGTGGTCCCCATGGAGCCAATCATACTAATTAAACTAGACTACTTAAGCCTCCTCTCATTAGTGTCCAAGTAAACAGCCTTAATTTTTTATGCATTTTAATACCCATCTCCCAGTTCTGGGGGTGGCAGTGGACGGGACAGATGAATGATGAAGGGGGGGTAATATCAGGTCTTCTCAAATGAAAGGGAGTGCATTAAGTGTCATTTTACCATTCAAGTTAAATATGTGTTGGTGGATTTGCACTGATCAGTGTGCTTTCCAAACACACGCACACACACATAGGGATGATTCCCTTACAGTGAAAACAAAAAAGTATTGATGTCAGTAATACTAATAATGATCACAGGAAGAGGCGGCGATCTAGATTTTAAAATCAAGCACTTACAGCCTTCATTATATTCTAGCCAGCTCCATGCACTGTAGTTACACAACCTTGCACTGCTCCAGATACGAGGGGGGGCAAGTAGGGTAAAATGTGGCATGACCCAAAAATAGCACTGCAACGCTGGCTTCCACTTGATCACTGAAGCTGCAAACAATGTTTCCACATAGAGAGGAGATATGCAGAGGCCTATACGCTATGATTACGAGTATGTGTGTATGTATAAATATGTCCATCCACGAGGAAAAGACCCAGACTAGAACTGAGCGACTAGAGAGCTATTAGCACAGTCAGCGGGAGGCAGGGATGGGAGGAGAGAGGGAAAGGAGGGAGCAGCTGAGTCCTAGCAAGTGCCCAACTCACTGGGCTTGGAGCTTTCAAACAGTGGGTGGCATCAAAACAACAGGCAGTAGACACAGAGCATGGTCTCGCAGACACACACATATTGCACTCCCCTGCTCACTCTCAAGTGTGTGCTCCTTCCCCTGTTCTGCTCCTGCTGGTCTCCAGCAGTGTCCAAAGGTGGCAGCCATGTACGAGGCAGGACAGCTCAAGTTTCATTTCTAGACCAGCAGCTCAACAGCCGAGACATAATGAGCTTTAGCGTTGCCACTCTGCCTCTTACAGCAGCTCATCTTCCCCACCACAGGAACCTAGACTGTGGGTCTCGGTGGCAGACTGTTTGCCTGC
Organism: Pseudochromis fuscus; assembly: GCA_900323345.1. NCBI lineage: Eukaryota > Metazoa > Chordata > Actinopteri > Pseudochromidae > Pseudochromis > Pseudochromis fuscus. The sequence continues at coordinate 35,824 of OOFC01014815.1, forward strand.
ACCGGTGTGTGAGGATGTGTCTGCTATCCTAGGGTGAGTTAAGACCTGGGCAAATGAGGTGAGCCTTCTCTTCCACTTTCAGGAAATAGCCAGCCTTTTTAGTATTGGCTGTGTGAGAGTGCAGTGGCTGTTTTTTTGCAGAGACAGGTGCTCACACACCCGAGGAGACACACGTGGATGTGCATGTGACCTGTGATCTGTCTGCATCAGTAAAACCACAGCAGAAAACAAAAATAGACCACACTACTGGTCCTCCAGTAATGCGTTGAGGGACAGGTTGGTAAAGTGCTGCTACACCTGTTGAATCCATCCAGTGGCATCTACCTCTCACAGCAAAGCACATGCACATGAAACAGAGAGTGGTTAAGGGAGAACAAAGCTGATCTGAGAGCAGTCCGCCTTTATGACCGCACACACAGAAGTAGACAGGGCGTAACATATAGTGCTGTCCACTGACGTCACAGCAGCGCACTCGCTGCTGTCACTGGCAATGGAGTCGTGGCCTGGGGAGCTCAGAGTCTGCATGTGTGTGTGTCTATGTGTGTGTGTGCGTGTAGTCAGCATTGCTGTGGAGACAGTGAGTCAGAGCGGCAGACAGGAAAGCAGAGAAAGGCCTCTGGTAGTCCCTCCTCCTCCTCCTCCTCCTCTTTGCCTTCATACCCAGCCTTGAAGAGCCTGTGATTGTGTCAGTTTTATGCCTGTGTGTGTCTGAGTGTCCGAGTGTGCGAGAGGCGAGATGCGTCGCGCATGGTCGTTCAAGTGTGTGAGATCACGACGCTCATCGTCAGGCCCTATTTTAAGGCCTGCGACTCATGGAGTGCCCCGGCCTCCGCAGACCCATTGGGCTAATGATCAGCCTTGGCAATTAAAGCCAATCTGTGAGTCAGTGTGGCATCAGGAGGGCCATCTGCTTCCAGCCCTGTAGCACTCTCTCTGGCCTGTGGGACCACTTGCTGGGGTCACAGCTCACCCAGCTTGTAGAGAAATGGTCACAAGATCTTAGGAACAATCTGCTGTGCAACTCCAGTTCAACAGAAACCTGTGCTGCTGATAGCACTGCTGTGTGCGCTCCGACGTCTCAAGAGTGCAGTAAAAACACAAACAGTGGGATCTATCTTACGGAGGACAATGTTGCATGCACCCATGACACGAGTAAGCTCCACATCAGCCTCAGGCCAGTGATTCTCTCCACCTGCTCCAGTACTGTAGCCAAGACGTGTACTAAAATGGGCAATTTAAGAATGAATACTTAGAGGACATTAGATTTGCTGATAATGACTGAGCATGATGTCCCATTAACTACATTATTATCCACACACTATAGCCAAAAAGAGGAGAGAGCTTCATCGGGCAGAAAGTTTGCAAAGTATCTTTCAACTAACTGGGATGCTCAGTTCTGTGTTGATATACCTGCTATAACTCGCTACACAAAGACAGTTTGTTTAATCAAGTGTACTATGGACCTTTATTACTTTATAATATATTCTCTATTACATCAAATTTTAGTTTTTGGAGGAGATAAACACACAGACCAACCCAATCAGCAAGACCTCATCGATGCAACTACATCACCACACAGCCACCTGCCCTCTTCTGTCCCGGGCTACTTCCTGTGCTTCACAGCTCCGTATCATCCATCTCAACACATGTCCATCTCCTAGGATCAGTCAGTGCTAAACCCTTGGAGGCTCACCAGTGTTTCAGGCCAATACCCTAGTGTGACCTATCATATGCTCGGTTGGTTCTGCCCCAGTTTGTAGGGTCATTTACCACCACCCCGCCAACCGCCAGGAGCAGCCACTATCCCTCCAGTTGCACAGATCAGCAGTCTCTCACATGCTGTAGGAGCAGCTGCTCTTTGTACCTTTGTATTCTTCACCTACAGGTATATTAGAGGTCAGAAGCCTTCTCCTCATTGTTACCTACACTTGTACAGAGCAACATTAGCGTCTTTTTGGTGAGGCACACAACTTTTTTTCATAGATTCAAACTTGTTGCTCGACTGTGCCACTTGTTTCCTCGCCTTCAAATCACACACAAAGAGATCTACATGTACTATCCCCTAAGCGAGAAGTGGTTAAGACAGATATGTGAGCGGGTGCGGTTTCCAAACACTTTCTTTTCCACGTATGGGACGATCTCATAGCCGACCAAGCCACCCTGCAAGATTGTCATATTCAGTATGAAGAGAAGCTGTGGAATCCAGAACCACCTGCTGGGCTGAGTCCTGTTTACTTCCACACAGAAAGAGAAAACTCCTCCACGCTGATTTAGGGCTTTTGAAATGTCATTTTCTGTCAGTTAGGTATGATGGAGTGTGCTGTTGGTGGAGATGGAGATACGGAGGGACGGAGGCTACCACAGCGCTATCCCACACATCATGTCTGCTGGGGAATGAGACAAGAAAAGGATGTGGCGACAAGACAAGAAAAACAGATGGAAAACCAATCCAACAACTACAACACACACACACACAAACACTGGTTATAATAATGTAGTGTGAGAGAAACACAAAATGCTGTATTTTATTTGAAACAGCCTGGATAGTTTATCTCTTTAGTGTTAAGGTAACCCAAAATTACCCACCCTTCTGTCCTCATTGCACTCTTGCTGTACTTACCCCTGCCCTCTCCCCTCCTTAATTATCCTTTTCCTCTGTTCTTTCACTACTTAAGAGGCTGAGTCATTGGACCTGAATTGCTGTTTGTCTGTCATGACATCTAAAATAGCTGGATGACTGAGTGTTTTGTCTTTCACTCACTCAGCCTGTGTCTCTCCCCTGATGGGACCCCACTAACATCTTCATCCCTGGTTTTTTCTGTGCAGCATAATGACCTCCTAGTAGCAGCCCTAATGGAGCCATAATGGTCATTTATGCCAGGGGAGGCACTGAGGGCACGGCTGTGGAGGCAGTGAGTCGCACAGGAAGACGCGAGAGTGGAGGGAAGCTCCTGGTTAGGTCCCTCCACCTCCGCCTTTTCCCTTCGTGCACTGCTCCTGAATCTCAGCCTTTGTATGAATACAGCATTTCTGTGTGCGCGCGCTCCACTGTGCATTCATATGCGCGTAATGAAAGGAACTGATACAAGACTGGTTAACAATAGAAAGTACAAAATGAATGTATGAGGGGTGTGTCCCAGCTTTTGATGTTCACTTCTACAGCTTATTCACATGCATAATGCACATATACATACTACATTTTCTTTTTTTAATTACATTTTTCCTCAGACAAGCTTCTTATTCATGCATACACAATATGCACAATAGAATGGGCTACCATTCTTAAACCTCTTCATATTTCTTCGTCTATATTTGCTGCCACTGCTGGTAGAGATGATACTGTACATACACTACAGTGCATGAGCTGAACTTGCACTTATTGCTTTTTTTCCCCCCCTTTCTAGCATTTGCATTTTTATTATGCAGAGTAAACACAAGAGTCTTTCACTATATCCTGTCTTAGTCCTGGGTAATCTAAAATAAGTAAACATCAGTCCAATGTAATGTAAGGCTGTGATCAGGCAGGATATTTCTTTGAATGTGACTTCAAATCCTTCAATCCGAGGCCCTCCATGCTAGACACCTGGTTAAAATGCGGCACATCTTGGTATTGTTCCCCAGGGTTCTGCAAGTTGAATAATACAATAACACATTTATCAGCTAGCTAATGCTAATTAGACTGTTGCATAAAAAGGAGAATAATGTACAGTAATGTCCCTTATGCCTTGTTAGCTCCTGCTCTCTCTGTTTCCAGTCTCAGCTGCATTTTGATAGTAAACAGAAAAAACAGCACCCTATTGTAGGGAAGAAAGCATATATTTGATATGTCAGGTAATCACACTGTATTTTGTAACATCTGCACAGATGAAAGGAAAAAAAAAAAACAGCCAAGCACGATGGTACAAGTGCACATAGAGATATATGAAGGGCAAGATGAAGGCAGCTTCTTTCTCTCACTTCTGCTCCCACAGCATGAAGCAGGGATCCTAATTTCAACCAAACTCTAGAATTGAAGCTATCTGAAAATCAGTACTGTCCAACCATTTTTAACCGTACTATCTGGGGAATAGTGCACTCTTTAATGTCTGATAGACTCAGTGAGGTCCTTTTGTACCTCGTTCTAATTCAAAGATACTTTCAATTCCAGTTTGCTTTTTGTAGTCTGATAAATGTTAGCTGTGAAGTCTGATCATTTAAGTCGAGCTCTGTATGGCTGCGGTGTGCTTGATTTTCATACTTTGATTCTCGCCCCCCAGCTGACACCCAGGATGAGCGGAGCAGCGTACAGCACTGTTAAGTTTCCTTTGGACTAATTGTTGGGTTAAGCAATACTAATAGAGACATTCACAGATATTTCCCAGCCTGACATTACTCTAAACCTATCTGAAAGTGTTAGGGAGAAACCTGCCAATGTTGTCATCTCTGTATAACAGCATATTTATAACAGCGTCCAGCCAATGATAGTGACAGTGCAGCAGCTGTTAAAAGAATATGTTCACCCAAACTGCGAACACATTTCCTCAGTTAACGCTGGTGGTGTCTAGTTTCTGAGATCCAATACACTGGAGGTGGATGAAACTACTTTTCCTGATTAAACCACACACAGGGAGGTGTTTGGATAATCGAAGCACATAGATGTTATTAATGCTGTGTGTTTATTCACCAGCTTGTTAGTGTATTTTGGGGTTAGACACCTGTTTGAAGTAAGGCCTTAAACAGCACATTTTGACATTTCTTCATGAAGCATGTCCTGAATGAGTGGAAAAGATGATGTGAGGTAACATCAGAGACTGAAACAGGAACATTCAGTGATGACCAAAGAGTGAAAGTATAAATATTACCATCATTATTTAAACCACATGATGACATCAGTGAAACTAAAGCTGACGTCTAGTAAATAGTGGGTTGTTTTTACCCAAAGACTTGGTATATACTGGACCAAACACAGATGGGTTGTTTTTACCTCACATTTGACTGGTTTTACCCAACATTTGGTAGTTTTTATCAAACATTTTTTAACTTTTACCCAACATTTTATTATTTTTATCTACATTTTATTGTTTTCACCCAACATTTTGTGTTTTTTGTATCAATTTAACTGGGTTAAATCTATCTAGCATACAGTTAGTGCAATATTTACCCAAAACAACCCAGCAATTTTTAGGGAGTGGGTAAAAACAACAAAATGCTAGATAAAAACAAAAAAAATACTGGGTATGAACAGAAAAATGTTGGGTACAAACAACCCATTTTACTGGGTTAAATTAACCCAGCATGTAATTAATCCAGTATTTACCCAATTAAGGGTGAACGCAACCCAAAATTTTTTAGTGTGTACTATTAAGTTAAAGGTAGTAACAACTTTAGCACAAGTCTGGCACTTTTTGTCCTAAACGGTGGGGATGTTTGCATCCACACAGAAAGCAGCAATATGACAACACTTATGTATCACACTGTCACATTTGCATGCACACGGTCCATCCCCTCAGCTTGTGTTTGACAGTGACAATACTACTGCTTGCCATCAAAGTCCTGCATGTACATCAGCAAAATCTGAGAAACTGTGATGTTTTTCATCACGATGGGATCAGGCAGGAGATGACTATTACAAGTCATTGTGTATCATCATCATCATCATCATCAGACTAACCCTACCAACAGTCAGCTGAAAAGAAAAGCAGTGGAAAATGGGTTACTTAAACATAATAAACAATCAAGTCATTCTATCCACAACTTTAAAGAAAATCTCAGATGACTAGAAAAACACAAAGGGACTTGTTGTTCTTAGGATGCTTCTAATTTGTTGCACCTACTCATCATTTGTAATTCTGAGGTAATGGTTAACATTGCTGTCTCCTTGATTGTCACTACACATGCAGCATACAGCATTGTCTCTGAAATTAGGTTTGAATTCATTTTGTGAAGTTCAAGCATAATGCTGAAATTATGCTGTCACGAGGTAAACAGAGTGTAATTATAGCAGTGAATATAAAATACAGCTTGGAATTTTAAAACTGAGCAAAAATCAGAGAAGGCGTCTTCAGCAAACTCCTTCCTTTTTCTTTTATACATGCATTCAGTAAATGCTTAACAAGGGACAAACATATGCTTAAAACTTGTGCAAAGATCTGTTCTATGTGCTTTTTAAAAAACATGAAAGCCTGTCCAATCATACAAAAGAAAATAGTACAGACAATTTAATGATTCAACAGGATTGTAAATAATCTTTAAGGGCCTTATTATACTGAAATTGCAGCAACCCTCAAATTTTCTGATGAAACCGAGGTTAGCTTGTAGCTCTTTCTTTGTAACTAAAAATAATTTGGTTTCAATTCAGTGTCTCTTATCAAACTGAATTGTGTGCAGGCTGGATGTATTTTCTGCCTCATAAAACATTTGCAAATGCCTTTTTGCATTTTTGATGCTGCAAAATGTGCAGTCTTTTTTCTTCTTCTTTTTTTTACTGGCACATTATTCTGCCAGCAGCTTTGTTATTGCTCTTTGTAGTGTGCACATGTGTCATGTATCTCTCATGCCACCTTCATGGTTGTGGCATGCAGGTGAGTCCTGCTGGTAAATAAAAATGAGTTATTGCCCTGACTTCAGACACAAACTGACTGCTTATCTGCAACTTCTAGTGTTTTCTAATCCTTTGTTTTTAATATAATCCCATTTATGAAATATATTAAAAAGAAGGTTTTAAATATAACTTAGTATATGTAACAATGCCCATCTGTGCCACAGAAATACCTGCTTCTCTGTGACTCTGTTACAAGATTTGCCACAAATATTTCTACAATAATTACTAGTTTAGATGCTAATAAATACCACTGTCTTAGGCAGTGTCTGTGTTTGCCCTTTGGGGTAATGCTCTGATACATGCTCGCTCGCAAGGACACGTTTTAGACAAATAGAGGACGATCTGATTTACATCAGTAATTTATACTGTATCAGTAATATGCAAAGTGCATTAAAAAGTAATGATGTCTGTGCTATGGTGATTTTGTAAGCAACTCATGGCTGACAAACACAGACACAAACATACTGCATGTGATCAATATCAAAAGCACTTTGTGATCAATGTTGGAATTAATTGGCAGAGTCACACACTGTTTAACAGCCTCTCAGCTGGTGTCTGCTTCAAGTCTAACTGGCTGTACTGAACGCTGCCTTTTACCATCTATTACTCAGGTTGTGTATATTTCACCTCTGTTAGCTTCTGTTTTGTGGACTTGAACTGTGTTTCAGCTGCAGAGATGTCAGCTCTGATTTGTCTCGTTCTGTGTTAGTCTTATTGAGTTTTTGTACTTAATTCAGTGTTTCATCACTGATCAATGTTTTATCACTGTTTTATCTTGACAATTGAACAATTGCCTAACCACTTTTTTCTGTTAACAGTGGACCCCTGAGGTTTACTGGGTGAAAAAAAAGCCTTGAAATGCTGCCCACAGTTTATGCTTCTTGGATCCCGCCTGCATGGTCCCACACTCCATTTATTTATAGGAGTGTTTTAGCGAGGCTGTGTACAGTGAGAGGAAAAAAAAAAGCCTTTGATCTTAAATTGAGGATGCTTTCCACATCTTAGTAAGGAAGGACACAAGTCAATATTTGGCCTGAGGTTATTTAATTTGGACAAGGAGTTTGATTCATACATTAAAATTTCCAATTACCTGTCAAGAGTTGAGCGAGCCCAGAGGAGGCTGTTTTAATCATACAGCTTTATCAAACTCTTTAAATTGAGTTTAACATGGACAGGATCATACATTCTGCCTCGGGGAAGGTGATATCCCTTAATTTGTCGTAAATTGTAAACATTTTAAAAATCCATGTTTAACTAGAGTTATATATACAGAATAAATACTCATTTCTCCTTCCCCTTTCGATCCCTTATCCTCGGTTTTCTCAAGCCAATTCATGAATGTTAGCTGCTTTTTATGCTTTCTAAATGACTGATAAATACTCATTTGGGAACAAATATCTAAATCTCATCTAAGCTCCACGCTATGCACAAAACATCTATTCTGATTGTTGGTGTTATTCACAATCATATCAACTCGTTATCCAAATTTTTAATCACTGAATAGTCAGACCACATCTGTATGGCTCTCATGTTCATCCACAGACGCGTCGGTGCTATTTCTTTTTCTTCTGTCGAATAATGTTGTGGTCAAGTATGAAACTAGCATATGTCTGATCTGCAGGTGGTCACAGCTGGACCTCCTGTCTTACCATTTCTATATCTATTTCACAAAGATATTAAAGAGATCCGAGCTGCTGTCAGATATTTCCTATTCCGTCTTATCAGTGGAAGGAATGATGTCTGGCATGGCAAACAAAGTATGTGTAAAGTCCCTAAATAAAGCATGAAATTGACAGGATGCCTGTCTAAGTGAGGCACCGTGGATCCACCGGCCCTCTTGCAGCAGACAGGTACAGCTGCTCACCTCCAGACTGCACGCCTCCCATTTGGACTCCCATTAAAGTGCCCGGCACTCTGAGTCAACACTTTTAATGCAGAAAATGACTTCATTCATTTTCCATTATAAAAACCACATTTTAAAATCTGCCTACACAAAGAACTGCTTATTTTTCCGCTTCTCCACAGATGAATTTGCATACATTGGGCCAGTGAAGACGAAGAACTTCCCCCCATTTTAGACATTTGGTCATGGTAGTGTTCGAGTATGGGATAAAAAGGAGTAAGCAATTTACTTCACTATATATCAGCTTTCAAACCCTCGTCCAGAAATCCAGACACGTCGCATACTAACTAACCCTGGAGATTATTTGGTGACTGACGTGTGTGTTCATGATCATTCGTGGATGTGGATGCAAGTGTTTGTGTGTGCATGTGTGTCTGATTTGGGCTGCTTGAGGGTGCAAAACAGAAATCAGCTGCAACATTGATATTTAAAGGAGAAACCTTTAACTCACCAGGGAACTGGTAGCTGTAGCTGGGTGCGAATCCAGTGTATCCGCGGCCATACGTTGCCACAATATTAGGGTAACCTTTGATGGAGAGGAAAGAGATTAAAAAGGGATGAGGAGAGAATTTGAAATAATGTATAAATTATATAAACTGTGACACCAATACAGTCCAAAAACACTGGGATACAGCTTCTTATATATTACTTAGAGGGGGAGACAAATCTTGAAAGGGTGGCCTTCAAAGTCGTCTCATTTTGTCAAACAGGCTCTCATGCTACTTAATACCCTTAATAAATACAAACTACAACAACATCCACATTAAATCAAGCTTGAAATAATTAACAGTAAGTATCATAAAGTGGAATAACACTGTTCACACACAAAGTCTGTGTCGCGTTGTTTGTTTGAAAAACCGCAACAAGCAGGAAGTGATTTATTTTTCTGCTTCGAGTCCAATAAAACAGGTGCCGTGTATTTATAGCTCATAATGTCGATGGTAGATTGTCAACTGCAAAACATTCACCGTGTGTGCAGCTCGACAACAAGCAACACCCTCAATCAATGGTCAACTGTCACCATTACATTAACCTCTAATCTTAATCACGCTGCTCTTGTCGCTGGTCCTGCAGGACTTTGCTTTACCAGATCTCAAATGAGATCTTAGTGATTCATTTAATGAATAAAATGTTTTTATAACTTACAAGAAGAAGGACCACATCTATGGACTAACAAATAGGACTGAGGAGGCAGTGATTTAAAACATGACGATGACGTAGCTGCGGATATTTTACAGTATTTCTTTAAAGGCTACATGGATCAATACCTCGTTTCATTTGAACACATTTAAGGAACCTCAACAGATGCATCAGAGCAGTTAATCAACAAATTTAGTTGTGCTTTTGGTGCATGCATTTTTGGTTTAGGCCTTCATCGGGTTCTGGGGATTAAGAGCTGGTAAATTTAGTAAAGCACTCATTAGCTCTTGGTTCTTAACAGTCTAATTCATTTTCTCTCTTTATTCAACCATAAGTTCCTATGCATTTTTATATCTCAACATAATAACACTTTATAGCAGTCTCCCTGACATGACGATGTCTGTTTATGATTGTGCGTCTTCACAGAAGGGTTCATATGTTAATATGGTTGGATGGAGCTTGTCAAAAGGATGCCACGGGCAACTAAGTGATAGCTGCACATTTACACCTCCAGCGTGGCATTTATTTGTTTTACTGGCTGAAAAAAGGTGTAACCAGTAATTAAAACGAAATTAAAAACTTGCTCGTTATCTGCAGCAGTTACCTCCACTGTTACCACGGTACCCTTATGGAAATTATAAGTATGCGTTAGATTTTGTTTTTCAGGCCTGCTTTTCATGTAATTAAAACAATATTTGACCTCTGCTCCAGAATTATAAAACTTGCTGTTAACGCTGAGCGCGCCTTCAAAGTGTCTGTAAGCTGAAGTCAACCTTGTTGTGACAGTACAGACTTGTTTAGAAGTTGTACGGTCCCTGGGTGGATGGAGAGCTGCAACAAGGCCCAAAGAGGACCCAGTGTCATTAGAAAAATTTAAGAGTAGCAGATGTATTGTTCATCTGCTGTCATGATTCTTATTACTACCACAGACCCACCAGTTAATTAGCTGGACAGTTTTCAGACAGAAGCAGCTGTGGGCAACATATTGAGAAACGGGGTGTGAGGGAGCAGGCAGCTAGGAAGCGGGATACAGGCAAAACAAGAGAAATTTGAGAAGAGTGGGCGGGTGAGCGAGCGAGCCAGTGTGTGTGTGTGAGTCAGTGAGAATTTGAGCACCATCAAAGGTAATATAAACATAATTAACCCTCTAATTATGGTATATGTCTAAGTCTTTATCTGTTTTCCTCCAGCTATTATCACCTTCAACCATAAGTCTGGACTAAATTACCCAGTAAGATGAAGTCCTTTAGGCTAGGAATGAATCACAGGAGCCAGCCTTGATAACTCTTTCTTCATTGTGTGTAAGCTACACCTCAGAAACTGACCTCGGAAACCTTTTTCAGGCTTATGTGTCCTCAGTTCTCGTTAGCTGTGTAGTAGTCTGATAAAGCGGGCCCAGTCACATTACTGTTTGAATGTCTAGATAATACATTTTGGACTGTAAATTCCTCTGGATGGGGCCGACTAATTGAGCACATATTAAATACATCAGAGGAAGATATTTCAAAATATAACCTTACAATGCATGAACTGTAAAGAGCTGCAGGTCTAGAACATATTATAGAGCTAGCAAAGTATAGAGTTATCCAGAGGTGGCACATATATGTACTTGTATGCATGTGTGTGAAGAATGAAGGCGGCAATACATAGTTTGCATGCATTCTTGTGTGTGTGTGTGTGTGTGTGTTGTGAGTATGTGTGTGTAGACGCTCTGTTCTGTATGCCTCAGAGCCTGTGCCAGCTGGAATCAGAAAGGTTGACCTTGGTCATAAATATCTAATCAGTGTTTGCTGTCCATGAAAAAGTTCAATTTATTCCTGACCCAATGGGAAAATGCCTCTCCCAGACCCTCTCCCCCTCTCTCTCGCAGACAAAAAGAAATGCAGCTCGGAGAGGCGGTGAGGGGAACCTTAACCTGGTATGGATGAAGTGGGACAGAGGCTACGCCGGGAGGAAAAAAATAAAAAATAAAATAACAATCCTCATCAGCTGCTGATGAGAAGTCATCACCAGGAAGCTACAGATGGATAGCTTTCACAAAACCCCTCATTGTTTGTTTGGTCTGAAAAGAACTGTGATATGATACAATGAAAAGCTATCACAGACCGCAAAATATTGGATATTATGTGTTTGATAGTGTCTTACTGTCAAACAGAATAAATGCCAAACTGAAATTGCTGGCTTTGATACACAAGCTCCTCGTACTTCCCTATTTCAACATTTTCTGAAACGACAAAACCATTTTCCTTGTCTGATGCACTGCGTTACAACGGGGTTTTTCACATTACTAAATGAAGAATTTGCAGCCAGATGAGTGCACGGAGCGTCGGAGGAGAAAGCAACGAAAGTGACGCAAGAGCGGTTTGAGATACACGCGAAGTTAATCTACTATCTTATGAAATTCTTAGTGTGTGCAAACCAACAAATATTTTGAAACAAGACAGTGGGAGGAAGGAATAAGAAAGCAGGAGATAAGTCTGCATCTCTCCTAGCATTTCACTAAATGAAGCCTGCCATTGTGTCTGGCCTGGTGGCGGCCTCTTAGTGCTCTTATTTGCCTTATTAATATGCATGCTAATGTACCTATTTTATGGCTCAACAGTTCTGATTCACTTTAAAATCAATTATCCATCTGGTACACCCATACCTCGCCCAGGCTCAAATGTGTATTAATTTCAGCAAACATACATCGGCACAACACAATAAAGATAAATGCCTCGATTAGAGGCAGTAAACAAAGGAGCTAGGGAAGGCTTTAATGAGATTTGGCACAAAAGGAGCTTACACTTTCTTAAATAATGAGCCTAGGGTCCCTTTTTCCAAATGCAAATTATATAAAGGAATGTTTCGCTGTCCTTGTTCCAATTTCATTTAGATAAGAGTGTCTCCAAACAAGTTGGCTGTTAATATTCTCACATGAGCACATCACTGCCTTTCTGCCTGCTGTCTCCCAATGGAGGGGAAGAGTGCTCTCCTCTTCGCAGACACATTAGACTGTAATAAGTTCTGAAAAGTTCACTGTGCTTGTTAAATACTTCTAACAGATGAGATGGAACCGCGAACGACTTAGATAGAGTTGACAGAGGCACTTGGCCAGACTTATCAACACTTTTACCACAAACAACTGTATAATCACTCTGGTGGAAAGGTCAAGTCGGCAATAACACCGACAGTTTAAACAACTGTGTATAGATAAATGGACTGATATATATATATACAGGGACAGATAGACTGATGCATAGTGTAGATAATTCGTTTACTAGCCCTTAATTTTTCTGCATAAAAATCGTCTCACTGCACAATAATTGGGTATTTTTAAGAAAATAAAAAACAAGCTGAACGTGACGATCAACTGGAAAACTGAAAAACGCCGGAGATAAAAAATGCACGACTGTGGCTCTGCCTGCACCTGCGACAAGAGGGAGGGGGAGGGGCATAATAAGTCTCTTACAATCAGCAACATGTCTCTTTTGCTTTTGAAGGAAAAAATAAATCTTTAATGGGATGGCAAATCCATTTGGTTTTGCTGCACAGTCAAATTATATGCATATGAAATGTGTGCAACTGATGGGCAGGACGAACAGAGAGAAAGACGATAGATAGATAGATAGATAGATAGATAGATGGGGAGGCAGAGAGGGAGAGAGTGCAATGGTGTTAAATAAAAAGGGCCACAGGCACGGGCTGGATGGTAATGAAGAGGGGTGGGCCAGCAGCTGAGGTCCCTGTAGATGAGATCTCTCCCTGACATGTGTGTCCCCTTCATTACCCATTAAGGGGGGCACAGTGATGAATCCTTAATATGACATTACACCAATTTTCCTCTTCATTTAGCCTGCTAATGTGCTGGTCTGCTCCTATATGCCCAGGGGCTGCCTGTACCAGACTCAACCAAAAATAGACCTCAGTGGCCACTGGTGGCACACCTTGAAGCAGCCTAATTAGGGGCAGCGCCCACCTAATGGGGCTATCTAGACAAGGGTTTGCATAAGTTGATTTTTTTTAACAGGTAGACATTGATGACGGAATGGTGTACGTGTCAGATACTTCCTCATATCTGGTAAAAAAATAATAAAAAATTTAAAAAATGTGTCACTTAAAAAATACATTTTACATTTGCTGCTTGATGGAGCCATTGCTTTCAGATGAATATAAATACACGCTACAGTATATAGCTCACTTGTGTTTGCATGTTTGTGTATATCTGTGTGTGTGTGTGTGTGTGAGACTCACTCAGCATGCCCATCCCCAGCATGAAGGCATCCATGGTGTAGGGCAGACCCCTGGCTCGCCCTCGTGTACCTGGTGGGAACATCACCTCCTTGGGCTGGGCCTTCTTACATTCTACCTATGTAGACAGACAAACACACACACACACATATGCACATGTACACACACACAAACACACACAGACAAACCATTAGACTGTGTAGGTACACAACCAGACAGATCTGACAGGGCTGTCTCAGCTCTTTAAGGCGGTTTTCTATTTGACTTGCACACTGCTGGATGTTTTCCATAGAGAAAAAAACAAGACTGAGTCAATCTGAGCACCTCACATTTTAGAGGAACGTCTCTAAGGAAAACTTACAATCATGCTCCTCCTGCATTAAAGCAAAGGTTATTGCTCCAGTGAGCATGTGCCCAAAGCCTCAGGGAAATACAAGCTAAATACTTTCCAAGAGTTTCTGAGACATCAAGGAAGGAGAAGCTGTGTTCTCCAGCGCTGTTACCAGAGCCCCACAGTGTGGCAGTATGTCCAGTCTCTTTGTGAAAGGCTTTGTGTCCTTTTTTCTAAACACAGAATAATCTCCAAAGCAGTAAAATCATTTGGCAAGTCAAAAATCATTTAAGGAGCACAAATGCAAGTCTGCTTAAGCATTTTTACATCTGAAACTGGTGGGAAAACAATGTTTTAAAGCTCTTTTTCTTGTTTGCATATTGTGTGTTTGTGTGTCGTCCCCAGTGAAGTCCCCAGTGTCCCACAGTCCAATTCCACCTGCAGCACTCGTCTATTCCCCGCATTTATTTCTCTCCCTCCACCTCTCACACATACAGGTTTGTTCATTTCCCATCTTGCAAGACTGACATCTCCTCCTCCTACATAACACATATCAAATGAGGGATGTGACAGGGGCAGATGAGGAGAAGGAGGAAGATGAGAGTCCTATTTACCACGTATCTATCCTATCTCAATGAATTATAGAGAAGCACGAGTGGCTGACAAGGGTGGCATGGTCTTGTGTCTGTTGGTTGTTCTTTGGTAGGCTGAGTCTGTTCACCATGCTGCACAATCTATTTGCTCCACTGCCTGCTTGGCATCAGCTTGTCCATCTGTTTGTCTGTTTGCCTCCTGGCTCTCGCCTGCTTCTCCCTACTGCCTCCACTTAAGCAGGGCTTTCTCGGCTGCTGCGATTCACATGTCATCCTGGCCTGCTGCACAAGACAGGCTGCTGCGCCAGTGCTGTGTACACCTCAACCAAGGTATAGCCCGGCATCCATACAAATAGGCTTGCAACTCTTGACAGGCCAGTGGCGCACATTACTATTCACACACAAACTCATACAGACATTTATACATGCACAGTGGTAGACACAACATGCAATTGCAAGTTGCGAAACTGAAGAGAAACTTCACGCCTATTAGGAGTTGCTGTGCTGAATGAATGGTGTAACAAGCTCTGAGCTCTGTATCTAGCAGAGAGCAAGACATGTAAAAAGGGAACACTAATGAAAAAGGTTTCTATCACACAGGGAAAGTTGCTGCGTTGCAGAGCTGTGATTTGTTGCTGTTAGCAGCCCTTTTATTTGAAGCAGACCAACTAAAGTACACAGTTCCCTCAGCCACTTTGTAGCTGTCACAGCTACTCTGCCCTCCTCGCTCGCCTGGTGTGGTTTGACATTGTGCTGAAGAGAGCACAGGCGCTCATATCGTCAGAAAATGACCCCCGGCATGGAAGTAGGAACCGGGTGGGACAAATGGGTGTGTTAGAAATCTCAGCACACTGCTGGGATTTTCATGTGTTCACATGGCTGGGTGACAAATACAGTGGAGGTCTGCCTACACTGCAGACATGGCAGTGTCTGATCAGTGTCCTCCAGTAACCCCTGCCACATCCAGCAAGTTGGACGCTCAGGTAGCCTGCTGGGAGTAAGACAGAGCTGGATGTGAGTCATGCCTACATGCTCTCAGATGCGGGTCTTTGATATTCAGAGCGAGGGCTCCTTGTCATGGATTTAAAAACCAGTCAGGAGCCAGGATCTGTGGTGGTGTGAGTGTGTGGGTGTTCACCTGCTTCAGACATACAGGAGTGTGTGACAGAGGGAGGCAGGAGCTTTCAAGAGTGAACTAAGTCAAAGAACGAGGGAAAGACAGAACGGGGAGACAGTTCTGAGCCCGACAATGAAGAACTACAAAGGTTCAGCTGCTGTAAGGGCAGAGATTCAAACAGGAAGAGCAGAGGAACACTGAATTTACAGGTTCTCACTTTACCTCAAAGTATATTCCAGAATTACTGCTTGTACAACTTGTCAATGACTCTTAATTTTAGTGTGGCATTGTGTTGTAACCTGGTCCACAATTTAAACATCATAAATGGAGGTGTTTGAGCACAATTGTGTCCTGTTGACAACAGTGACACTCCATTAGTCTGCCTCGTCTTTGCTGCCAGGTAGTTACGCTGATGTGACCAGAAATATCACGCAGAAAACCTAAGAGCCTCAAACACACACACACATGTGGACAGTGTGAAAGTCAGCTGACTGCTGACATGGATTTCTGCTTTACACTGCTGACATGGTATAGTTACCTGAACCTGCTTTCACCATATATCAAAATCTTCCCTCCTTTGCTCCACTGATGTACTGCAGCTGAGAGTCAGGGAGGGAGGAATACTTCAGATGGTAAAAACTGGTAAAAACTTAATCGTTTTCTTAAGCTATATAAAAACAGCTTGTGATTTCCTGGACATGAAATGGTGAAGGAAGCAGGAGATTTATTAGATCAACTACTGTATCTCAGTTAGACTCCAGTGTGCAGAATACAACTGTATAAAAACGTATCCAAGTAAGTTGCAGCCCACATTTTCAGGAGTATAAAATAATCTAAGCACCAGGGTATGAGCCCAAAACACAGTGAGCTATGACAGATGTTGACATACGGTAACAAGTGGACACTCTACCTGATAAAATTAAAAAGTAATTACCGTATTTTTTTACCATTTTGAGCGCACCTCAATAAGCCGTACCTGACTATAAGCCGCTATTGAATTTATTCGAACAGTTTCATGTGGTCCACTCTGACCGGGTCTGATGTGACGAGGCTAAATGTATCGGTGGCACGGAGCTTGCTAGCTTGTAAAAAGCTAACGAGCTTCGTGCCGCCGATACATGAGCCACACCGGTGTTTAAGCCGCAGGGTTCAAAGTGACGGAAAGAAGTAGCAGCTTACAGTCCGGAAAATACGGTAATCCCCAAGTTTTTGCTATTGACTGATAAAAAAATAAATAAATCTAAAAACTCAGACCTGAAATGTGATATTTATCTGATCTGCTTTTCCCATCTCGCTGCCTACAACTCTACTGTATCTGTAATCATAAGCATTTCAACACATGGTGTCCAGTAAATGACAGACTGAATCTCAACACTCAGCATCTGCACTCAGAGCTCTGATGACCTCTCTGATGTAGCTGATCTACTTGAAACAAGAATCGACGCAACAGGTTGGTGTGCAGCAGTCGCCAAAAGTTAGCAGCAGAGGACACAAAGTCATCTGTAAAGAGGGAGGTCTGCAAGGATTTCATGGCCGCCGGGGTAGCAGTGGTAGCAAACAGAGTCTCTGGGGTTGGATAAACAATAAAGGCCTGTCGTTTGGTTAGAACAAAGGCCTGTCATTTGCTTTTGTTGTTGGTGGTATTTTTTCCCCCTTGTAATCTGCATGTCCAGATGGCTGGATGACTTTCCCCCTCACAGCATCGTTAAAAGCGCAGCACAGCTGGCAGATTGAGAGTGAGAAGCAGAAAGAGTGCAAGGAAATGAAAAAAAAAGTGAAAAAGCTCTGAGAACAAAAAAGAAAAACTCGGTGGAAAACTCCAGAGCGAGACAGAGCAATAGTGACACTGGTGAACTCAGTAAGACCAAAACACTGTAACACACTCTGACAGATAAGTGTGGGCTGTTAGATGAGTATCTCTTACCCAGATCTGTGTTGGGCCCTGCCAACAACTGTTTGAACTTATCCAGACGGGACGCTTCCCTCTCGGTCATGGCTGGGGTGCCAGATGTGTTCTGGTCAGCCATGCGAGCCACTAGTGGGATGACGGGCGGCCGGTGGGGCAGAGACCGCTGTCTGTGGAGTGATGCATGCTCACCTGCTGCATCTGGTGGGAGGATGGAGGATGGAGAGAATGAGGAGTTACATAAACACACAGAAAAGGATAATGCAGAACCATATGTTGCAGACATGACGACAGTCAGGTCTCTAATAATGATCAGGGCTAAGGCAAATACGAACCCCGGATATGGGCTGGTGGAAAAAACACTGATAAATCAAACATAGTGTGTCTGCAAATGATTTCACAATAAAAGCCCGGTCAAGAAATGAAGAGTTTCAGTCCCTTTAAACTCTAGCAGTGAGCTTTTACTTTGAAATGGGTAAGAAAAAAGGTGTTGAGTCATGAAATATTCAGTCAACACATTTTTCCCACGAGTCATTC
>OOFC01014816.1:0-15503 GCA_900323345.1 Pseudochromis fuscus
GTGAGTGACGTGGGAGGGTCGTTTAAATGTCAACGTTGGATTTTTTTTCTTGAGCATTTAAATTGTTATTTTACTACCAGGGAACACTTGGACTGAAATAAATAGTTTGAAGAAATAAGTAAATAAATAAACATTAAAAAAAATTGTTTAAAATTACTTTCACGCTAATTGTAGTTCTGTGTTAGCTAGCTGTGTGTTTACATTATTAGACTCCAACCACAATACATTTACTGCGAGGAATAAGTTAAACCCAGACAAACCACATTTCTTCACTGACTTCAGAGTGAATTAAATAATTGCACATAGCAGTTAGTTATACCTGTGTATTTACACTAGTGTTATATAGCAGCTTTCATACAAATCAAATGTAGATCGAAGTACTTTACAGCGATCAATGCCAACGCATGCTACAAATTATAATGAGTTTAGAAATACAGACTAATTCACATCAATGGTAATAAAATATATATAAAAGAAAAATAATTAAACATGCAGTAAAGGATCAAAAATAACAATATAGCTGCAAATTCACAGCAGCACGAGTAAAGTAACATTATTGAACATGCATATTCAAATATATCAATGGGAAAAAAACATGCAAAGTATTTAATTGAGCATGCCTTAAGAGTTCCTTTAGGAAACTGAGACTATAGTATATTATTGTAAGGGTAGTCTAGAGTGCAGCTTCACACTAGAGTGCAGGTATAAAGTGAACTGTGTGAGAAATGTTGCACAATGGTGGTGAACTGATTAGTGATTATGTGTTGTGAATGCTGACTTTCTGAATGAAAATCAAAGTAAACAAATTCTTTCTGCAGATGTACCTTTGAAAGTTATTCCATTAGATTTCAGCAGACATTAAAGCGCTGTCATCTACTGAAACAACATGCAGTTACTGTTTGGTTGGAGGGCTTTGCTTTTAAGTTTAGTGTTTGCAAACAGGAGAAAAAAGCACACCCTTTATTTTGTTTGGTAATCAGCTGATAAATGCATGAATGGATGACCATGCAGCCCAGTGTCTTATTGTGCTTTGGAAGGTATTTTGAATTTCTGTGGTTGACAGCACACGGCGGGTCCTCCACCTCACCCTGGATGTTTTTCTAATTAGTAAGCGGTTCTTTCCAAAGGTTGCTTCACCCTGTGAGGCCTCTGGCTCAGTGTTCATCATCAAACACTCAGAAAATAGTGATACACACTAGAAGTTAAAGTTTAACCTTAGATGGTTTGTTTTTGAGTTATATCGCAAGACCCTCGGGGCTATATGCATGTCTGTAGTCCGAGGGGACAATAATTAAGCAAAAGAAATCCTCAGCTTTACGGAGCCTTGACTCCTGCCTCCTCCTGGCTTATATACTAGAACATAGGCTGCACATTTATTAACTATTTCATTAATGTTTGTTAGCTTTACCTTTTTATTTTGTCTCATAGGAATCACATCTCAGCATCAGCAGCAGTTATCACAGTTTCCTGCACTAAGGCTTACAGTGTATTTTATTTTCCTTGTGGAAATAAGCTTGTTAGAACTGCTTATTACAGGAAATATATATGGCAAAGGTGATTCCAGATATGAGCATAAACTTCACAGAGACTGATTCACAGGTGTCAGGTTAGTTGCATATTAAATGTCACGATGAGGCACAGTCTTGAGTTTGAACTTGTCAGTATCTGTGAGCAGAGAAATACCAGAAGTGACACTAACAGCTAAATAAAACATGTTGTCAGTGAAAACACAAAGATTAAAGTTTGTAGATTAATTGTGTAGCTGTTATTATAGCTGCTGTCTGCTGTGGAGGTGACGAAAAAACCTTCAAACCTTCTTGATAGATTTATAACCCTCTGGCTTTAACAGCACTTGTTTTATAGGTCGACATCTCGGGGCGAGGAAGACGACCAAAATTACAGACCAGATTGAACTTGTTCTCACCGGTGTTTTGTGAAAGCTATGATTCAAACGTGAAATACTTATGATGCAATTTTGACCTAAATTTCCATCAGTCACCCGCTCTGTGTCCTGTGACAGGGTGAGGTTTTTCCTGGTTGGTCTCCAGCCGTGTGACTTGATCTGAATGTTACCGCTTTCCTTTGAGCGTCAGAGATGTACGCAGCCTGTATCCTGGGTGGACCTGTGTCTGCCTGAATCATAAAGTTTGTCACTCAGAGCTGTCTGCAGGTTATATGTGTCGCATAAGACTGATAGTTCCTTTGTCTTCTGAGCAGTTTGTGTAGCTGAATGTGTCGGGATGTGTGGTACTGTGTAGGGAGGAGGGCGGAGCTGCACAGGAGTTTCATCCTGTTACTCAATTAGTAGAAATGCTGAGTTAAGTCTGACTGTAGGTTACAACTGATATGCTGCCGTATGCTAATTCCAGTTAAATCCTTTGTACTCTGTCATAGCTTTTGTTTATTTCTGCTGTTCAGGACAAATGCAGGATGAAATCCAGCCAGTGTTCTTCTTCTTTGTTGATATTTGCTTCAATAACTTTAACCAGTTTAACAAAAAGAAAATTTTATGATAGCACAAATTGTAATTTTATTTATTTAGCTTATTTATTTTTTTTACAAACGCAAAGCTGTCAATTTTAGCATGTCATCTTTTGATTGCTATGTATAGCTGTGAAGCTGCAACATAGACTATATAAAAACGGATGTAGCCACGCGGTCTCAAAAATTAGGTCAATGCAGAAGTGCAAATAAGTGTAATACCACTGATGACCACTAGGTGCTGGCTCCAGCTGGCTTCAATTCAACAATCCTCATTTTCAATCCTGAAATTCAGTCAGTACATTTTTCCACAAGTCATTCTGATGTCATTAGTTAAAGTCAACTCCTCAGTGATCTGGTGGGAGGAGTTAGGGGCGGGGTTAGTTTGATTGACAGCTCTAGTCTCTAGTGATTTGCAGGTGGTTTGGAGGCTCATTCACAGTGAAATCCAGTCTCACTCATATTGGACAGTGTCCTCAGGTTCAAGGTTCAGACCCACCTCCTCACTCCTCCCTTCATTTCCAAATATGGTCACTTCCTGCTCCAAACAACCAACAGGACCACGTTCAAATGCCAAACTTCAGGCTTCAAAATAAGAGTCTACAAACCCACTGGTGACCCAATGACAAGACATATTTGGATACTCTATAGGATCTAAGCAGTTCAGTCCTAATCCACTGACTGCTGTGTTTCAATATCCCTGAAAAAAAACATTTCAGTCTCTCCTCCTCCAGTGTTTTGGCAAATTTTGCGTCATCTTAAGCTTAAACTTTTTTCTTTTTTTAGAAGAAGATCTCTCTCAAGTTGTTGTTTTACCAACTGTGTTTCTCCACAGGTGTTCAATGCAAAAACAGCTGAGGTGATCAGTCACCATCAAGTAGAGATCAACCAGAGCTTCCCCAAAGAGGGGTGAGTAAAGTTCATTACATGTGTCCAGAGGAGCTCAGACTTTCATTTGATATTTAGTATATTAGTTCGTACATGGTAAATGTTCTCGATGCAAAAATACATATATAGACAAAGTCCTACTGGATAAACTGACAACAGAGCCTTTCTTCTTCGTTGGTATGTTTTACCAGGTTATTAAGTTACATTTTAACTACATTTTAGATCCATCTCTTAACTTCATTTAATGTGTAACACTAGTTCATCTAAGGTTTATTGTGTTGTTTGCTCAACAAGCTGGCATCGTTCATACAGAATTTGGTTCATTGTTGTGTTTAAAGCACCAGACCACTGTGGATGTGATGCAATCTGTTGTTCTCCAGGTCGAAAACATCTGAGGCTGTGCAGACGAAATGAAACAGACTCACAAATATTCATGATAGAGAGAATTGCTAGGTGTAAACTCAGGGTGTTTTCTCTCCTTCATGCACTGACGCTGCGAGGGATCATTTAGGTCATGTTGCACAGTTGCATCAGCAACAGCAGCAAGAAGACACAGAAACAGATCAGATTCTTTAGGATGTATCAATAAAGACATTAAAGATGTTGCTCAGTCAGAGTCAGGACTGCAGTTTTATCCTCAGCATGTAGCTGCTAGTTCATTCCCATTTCTAACAGGTCTTCTGACAACAGCCATGGAAATTGGGCCATGCTCAGACTGCAGAACTGCAGCCAAACCTTCTGACCCGCCAGAAACCCAAATGATTGTTAGCGAGCCAGATGATGATTAGTCCGGGTGAACGATTTCTGACTGAAAAGGGTCTTCATCCAGTGTCTGCTCTGTGATCGGCAAACAATAACTGCGCTGTGTTTGGATGCTGGTTTGTTTATGTCTGTGTAATCCCTCTGGGACAAAACTCTAATGTGTGGTCTGCATATTAAGTGTGTGTGTTTTGACTCAGGTGGGTGGAGGAGGACCCCAGGGAGATAATGCAGTCGGTCTACGAGTGCATCGAGAGGACCTGTGAGAAACTCTGCCAGCTCAACATCGATGTCTCCAGCATAAAAGGTGATGTGTGCACTGTGGAGGCAGGATGAGAGGACACATTAACCCTGCCTGACATTCACTGACACTCGTGTTGTTGTTTTCCAGCGGTGGGGGTGACCAATCAGAGAGAGACAACCGTGGTTTGGGACAAAGAGACCGGCGAGCCGCTCTACAACGCCATCGGTTCGCACTTTACTTCCCCTTGCTACGTCGTCTTCGGTTACAGACTTGAGCTGTAACATCTTTTAATTTAGGAAACAGGAAGATTATGTAATCTGGGAAACAGCACAGTGCGTGGTTGCAACAGGTTGTAGTGTCCTATGTCATGTTTCCTCCCCACCAATCCCAGCAGTGATTCACTGAAGAAGATGAGCACATGCATTCACCACCCTCACAGACCTTGAGAGCTAATATTAGTCTCAGAGACACGCTGTCATTTTAAACCCACTGGGACTTGATAGACGAGTTTATCTGCAAGCTGTTCAGTGTGTTGATCTTAGTGTAGAAGGAATGTGACTGATGTGTTGGGAGGAGCAGGTTGTCGACTGCTCCAGATGAAGTCAAAAAGTTAAGTGATGCTTTGAGATGTGGGAATATCAGAGTGGTATCAGAGCAAATAGACTCTTTTACTTCCTGTAAATGTGATGTGTTGTGTACAATACAAAGTGTGTAAACAGCACGGAGCGCAGGGAAACTGTTAACAACTGAATGTCCATCAGCTGTGTGTGGTCCAGCTCCAATTAAGGTTGCCATGGTGATGGTTGCAGCAGCGCTTTCCCCGAGCCTCATTTCTTTACACGGCACACACTCCAGCTATTCAGTCAAAAACCAGTCGCTCGTTTCAACAAAACTTTTCACCGTCAACGCTGCAGGACTTCACCACACTCACCTGTGACACTCACTTTGTATGCGTTTGAGATTTCTCATTCACGAGCTTCGAGCACAGAAAATTTAAGTCTGAGAGAGAAGACACTTTTTCCTCAGAGCGTTTCCATGATAATGGGTGTGGAGCTTTTTATATAGCAGCGCATACGGTAGGATTGTGCTTGCACAGCAGTTTCTCCAATTAGTGTTTCTGTGACTAATCATTTCATCCTGGCAGTGGGTGGGTCTTCATGGTCCAGCTGTGGTCTCAGCAGCACTGTATGTGTTGGTTCTCTTTTATAACTGAGATCAGAAGCAGATGAAAACAACAGAACTTTAACTGTAGAGTTAATACTTAATAATTTGAGTTTGGTTTGATATTTCTCACAGTACTAATCCAGATACTTTACTTTAGTTTGGCTGGACCTGCGCACACAGTCGACAGTGGAGAGGCTCATTAACAAAGCTCCAGGCAGAGACAAGAACCACCTCAAGGTGAGAGATGATGAGATGTGGTACTTGCATATTTTTATGTTGACATTTTTCATGACATGTTATAAACAAATGCTCTCATCTGTTTTTTCTCAGCATAAGACTGGCCTACCAATCAGCACCTACTTCAGTGCGGTAAAACTGCGCTGGCTGCTGGACAATGTGAACGAGGTGCAGCAGGCGGTGCTGAGTGGGCGCGCCATGTTCGGCACGGTGGACTCCTGGATCATCTGGGTAACACCTGTTTGAATCTACACCTGCACGGCTTTTTGTATTTACACTGTGTGACACCTGCTCCAGTGTGATGTGTTTTTTTACCTCAGTGTCTGACTGGGGGCAAGAACGGAGGGGTCCACTGTACAGATGTGTCCAACGCCAGTCGCACAATGTTGTTTAACATTCACACCATGGACTGGGATCCTGAGCTGTGCAGGTAAACAAACACAGTGAGGGCCTGCAGGTCCACAGGGAGAGGTTTTTTAAATACAAACCTTATGAGGTTCATAGCGTAGGAGAAACTGATGGTGACAGAGGAGTGCAGCCAACGTGAGGCGCCATTTTTTCCCCTCCAACTGTAGAATGGATGAAGCTAACATGACATCACCAGTTGGTTGTTGGTCGGGAGTTTGGCCATGTTGGTTTTTCAGAGAGAGCAGTGACCATATTTGGATATGAAGGGAGGAGTCAGGAGGCAGGTGTGACCCATGAACCCGATGGTCACTGTCCAATGTGAATGTGCCTTTTGAATGAGACCAGAGCTGTCAATCAAACTAACCCCGCCCCTAAATCTTGCTCTTTTTGAAGCCTAATATCTACTTAATGATTCAATGATTTTCAGATGGACCCATTTTTAAATTGAAGTCAACTGGAGCCAGTAATTATTGTCCGATCTTCACCTGATTCTTCACTGTCACTGAGAGAAACAAGCTGATTTCCTCAAGTAATTGTTTGAAACTGTAAATTAACGATCTGTATGAGTGGCACTCCCACAAGACTTGGCACATTTACCATTTTTTTCCAGAGGCGCCTTGTTAAAAAACGTGTATCTGAGATGCTCTCGTTTGTAAAACACGACAGAAACTTGAACAGAGACTTCACGGGTTCAGATGAGTTCAGGTATTTAGCTGCTCCCAGTTCCAGCTCGTTAAGCTGGTGTAGTAAAAACTCTGCAGGTGGCATCATGTTTGTTGTAAAGCTGCATGATGGGGATGTTCCTGCTGTGCTGCTTCCAGGTACTTTGACGTCCCCATGGAAATCCTGCCCACCGTCAGGAGCTCGTCTGAAGTGTACGGCTGCATGGTGAGCTCACAATGTTTCTCTGACACATCTGGGTAAATGAAGGCAACAGTCCAAAACCATTCTGGTGAATCCTATCATGAAATACTGTCCCATAAAACCTGATAAGATGCAGGATGTGTCCTCAGAATAGCAGATAATGTTGATAGTGAAGCAGTAAAAGCTAAAACATCTGTGACGTTTTACATTTCTGCTGCATTGAATCAGAAGGATTCAAACATGAAGAAAACATCAGAGAATACAATAGATTTTTATGGCTGTTTGAAGTCAAGTCAGCTTTATACAATAAAATATACAGATAGAAATAAGATAAAACAGATTTTTGAGCCTTGTGGCATGTTATTTGCCACACTGGAAGCTCTGGTGACGACTGGCAGATGACTCGGTTGTAAAACACCAGCTCACGTTATCGTGTGTCTGTTTGTCTGTGCTCACGTCTTATCTCTCGACCTCAACAAGCTTTTTACTGTGAAACCTTTTTTCTTTTATGCAACATGCACCTTGCTCTGCAGTCCAGAGGTCGGCTGCTTTGTTTTGTTTTCCTTCGCTTTTCTGGGTCAGTGGTTTTTCTGTGCACTTTAAAAAGCCTCCTCCTGCCACATGTTGCCAAACTACAACAATCACTTTGGCAATTCAAATAAATCAATATGAAACAAACCACAGAAGAGAGGAGACTGTGTGTCCACCTACTGCAGTATCAGTTTTATATTTGGTAATAAAAATAGTCTGCCCTGACTTTGATTACTCTTGATGACTCCTGATCTTGGAGATAACATGATATATGTGATGTCATTAGGCTTTATTACATTAAGCTGGAAATAAGCACTGATGATGGACTCGTCATCAAATCATAGATATAATCATTTTATAGCTTTTTTTTAAACATTAATTGTGTTAAATCATAGCGTGCTTTTATTTTGAAACATCCACAGTTCTTGAAATAGGACAATAGTGCTGCAATGTATTTAGAATAACAAATGTCTTTTAATTTGAGGACATACAGTATATCATATTTTAATAATTAATTGATATCCTGATGGTGTTTCGTTTATCATACACTTCAATCAGATATTTCCCTATCTGAATATTTTCCTTTTCTGCCCAGAAATCCAGCTCTCTCACAGGATGTCCAATCTCTGGGGTAAGGATCCACCATTATCCTCCAGACATTTAGAAAATAAAAGTAACACATTGGGTCAGTGCAACAGGAAATTAATTTAATATTCACACTCCAGGCCTCTCCTCACCATACTGAGCTTTAATCCTGATTGTAGCACAGTAATGTTAGTATTGGTGTGGGATGTATTCACATGTGTCTTATTGTTTGTGTTGTCAAACTACAGCTTCTCACCTTGTCCTCTGTTTCTCTCTCAGTGTCTCGGTGACCAGTCGGCGGCTCTGGTTGGTCAGATGTGCTTTGAGGAAGGCCAGGCCAAAAACACGTAAGACGACAGCAATTTTCCTCATTCTTTGCTACATTAAAATAGGCTGTAATATACTCCTCACAAATGTAATCATTTTAATTTGACCATATTGATATAACATTGCAAAACTACAATTTTAAGACAGGTCTTCACTTCTCTCATTTATGCTGGTCAGACAACTTTGTAAAATGAATGTTACTGGCAGATCTGTAAACACAGTGTCATCTGCATAGAGCTGTAATAAATTCATATTGTCAGTGTGGACTATCCGGGATCGTGAGGCCTTAATAGCCCCATGTGTGTCCATAGTTCAGAAATACAGTAAACACAAAGGAGTGGATTTGATAAGTGAATCAGCTGATGCTGGATGTTCAGCTGATCATTGTTATTCCTCTGTGAAGGTACGGGACCGGCTGCTTCCTGCTCAGAAACACAGGCACCAAGGTAAGACCTGGTTTCAAAGACATTCAGAGACATTTTTGCTGAGATGTATTTTTTCTTTGTTTGTGAATAAGTTGTTGTGATTGTGCAGCCGGTGATGTCAGAGCACGGCCTGCTCACCACAGTTGCCTACAAACTGGGAAAGGAGGAACCAGCCTGCTATGCACTCGAGGTGAGCGATGGAGCTTTTCACTCTGCGTCCATGTTGGAGTCATGTCCTCCATGATGGACTCTGATTGGTGACGCCATGTTCCTGCTTGTCTCAGGGTTCAGTGGCCATCGCAGGGGCAGTGGTGCGGTGGCTGAAGGACAACATGGGCATCGTGCAGTCGTCTGCAGAGATCGGTACTTGCACTGCAGCATCGTACAGATCAGTCAGTCATACAGATCCTGTCTGTTGTGTTTGGATAACTCTCTCCTGTCGTTCCAGAGAAGCTCGCTGCTGCAGTAGGAACGTCTTACGGCTGCTACTTTGTGCCGGCCTTCTCTGGACTCTATGCCCCGTACTGGGAGCCCAGTGCTAGAGGGTGAGACACTCAGCTGTTAAAACACTGCAAGTTGACCCGAAATTTAGGACAAAAGAACAGTGGTGGACAGTAACGGAGTACATTTACTTGAGTACTGTACTTAAGTAAATTTTTTCAGTATTTGTACTTTACTTGAGTATTTGTTTTTTTGGATACTTTTACTTTCACTCCGCTACATTTCAAAGACAAATATTGTACTTTGGACTCCACTACATTCCCAGGAAGTGTGTGGTTACTTACTTTATATACAGTCTATGCTGCAATGTGTTTCAGGCAGTTTGTCCAGGTAGAGTTACCGTCACGCAAATCGGCAGGAAGTGACCGGCAGCAGAACCGAACAATAAAGAGGGAAGACAGGAAACAGCTCGGTTTTGTCATTTTACGTTTTTTTTTTTAAACAGCTGTATAGCATGTTAGCATGTTAGCCTCTCGATGGGAAATTTGAAAACAAAAAAGCAAAACCGAACAGTCACCAACAAAGTATTATGCACACTCTGCAGGAAGGAGTTTTCTTTTCATCGAAGCCCTTTCAGATTAAAATACCACATGAACAGGAAGCAGACGTTAGTCGGGGATTGACTCGGGCACTGAGAACAATACAGCAATGTACTGATATTAGAAAATGTACTTTTACTTTGTACTTTTGAATATTTAAGTATTATTAAAGGGAAGTACTTTAGTACTTTAACTTGAGTAACATTTTGACAAATAACTTTTATTTGTAGTTGAGTAAGATTTGACCATGAGTATCAGTACTTTGACTCAAGTACTTAAGTTGAGTACTTTGTCCACCACTGATGAATCGTCAAGTTCTGCAAAATACCACATTTGCAAATCTTTCCTTGATTAACCAACAGTTCTGCTTCTACTAGAATAAAAAATCTTTACTTTACTTTTTTATTTTTTGCTTTTCCTTCCTTCACTTTGCATCTCCTCCTCCTGTGGTGACCAGCATCAGATATTTGACCTCCCGTTAATGTCGTCCCCAGGCTGTGACCGAGGTAAAGGAGCATCATGGAAACTTCAGTCCCTGCAGCCACCGACAAGAAGGAGTGTAAGGGATCTGGTCTGGATGGAAGCAGCTTCTCCGAGCTCCCGAAGAAGCCGTCGCCCACCACTCTGACCAGAGGTACGGCCAGTTTACAATCCTCATATTTAACAGTAGATGTTTAAAAACCCGGCATGTACCCTTGAGTGATCTTCTTGATTATGTGATGAAGCCACAGGTCATGGTAAGTATTCAGAGCGATCAGTCCACACCGAGCTTCTCCATCTGTGGTTACTGCTCCATGTGGCCCACGTACACCCCGGGTTTTTATGTGTGCTGGTTTGGAGACTAATTAAACACCATAGACACACAGCAGCTGCAGTGTAACAGTTACAGAAGTAATTTGAGAAAGAGTGTTGGTATAGTATCACTTGTTTGGATCATGTACTGCACTGAACTGAAACATTATGGCTCCTCACATAAGTAGCTGGGTGGCTCATGAACAGAGTTAGACCCAGAGATGGGGGCCGCATGTTTCAGAGATGTCAGAGAATGGGTGATGAAAAAATGTTATAATGAGGTCGAAAGACCTTGTTCTCACCTCCCGAGTGTAAATTTCATGAATTACTAAAACAGCCTGGCATAGCAGTGGACGACATGGTGTATCAGAGGCCTCGGATAAAGGCTGGGAGGAGGGAAGCACCTTTGAAATGCTAACAAGATGTCATATGACATTGTGGCGTTAGTGTTATTTCTGCTTAATGATGGGCTTGGTGGCCTGCCACGAGAGGAGCCATGAGCATTAATTGTTTAGGGATGCGTGGCGAGAATCTGGGGCGATCCAGTGCGTCCTGCCTGGCACCTCCACAAAGCGGCCACAAGTTTTTCAAGCCGGCAAAAAAGAAAATATTGCACTTGCCACGACATGAATTATTCAGCCGTTTGCACAGTTCGGACCATTGTGTGTCCTGGAGGCTGTGGGGGCTGAGCTTTCTTAACCTCGCGCTGCTGAAAAACAGTAAGTGTGCACCCATCAGGGGTTATTTGTGCTTGTGAGGTAACACCGAGGGCGCGCAGGATTCCCACTGTAACCGGGTCATAATTAAAAGATGAGAGCACATGTTTTCATTAGTGAACGGGTGATGAAAAGTGCTCATAATGAGGTTGGAGGACCTCGTCGGGGCCTCTGAGGTGCTGCTGTTATAAATTACTAACGCCCGCTGGTGGAGTCGGCCGGTGGACACTGAAACCCCTCAGGAAGACACGCTGGCATCGAGCGAGGGGCCACTGCAGGAACATATCATTCAAGTTGTTTTACTGTTTAATGAAGGGCCTGGTGGCCTGCCATCACAAAGCCACTTTGTCACGCAGGGGAACAGTAAAGTAGGACGTTGGTTTGTCATTAGATCATTTTACAGCTCAGCTTTTGATTTTAAATTTTGATTATTTTCCCCTTAAATTATCATGAGCACAAATATGGGGCGTAGTGGAATATATCAGGGAGTTGTGTACAATGCCACATACTGGTCTAGGTCTTTATTTATTCTGCTTACTTGTACTTGAAATGGAATCATAAATGACTCCAAACTATCCAGACAGAGTGGTGTTGTTTTTCTAGAGCATGTGAATATATAATAATACAACAGTGTAACTTAAGGAGAAACATCCTGAGAACATCTTGTCTCAGCTGCTCACCAGTCTCTTCAGCTTGTTTCATGAGAGCTCACTTTGCTTATGTTTCACGGAGACATGCCTTGCCCTGTTGAACTCCTCTGAAGTGTGTCTGGTTTCTGATGAAGAGTGTGTGTCGGGGTCCAAAGGGGAAGTCGAGGGAAGAGGATGGAGGCCGGGGATGCTGGCGTGAAAGCCCAGCTTGGGTTCGGTGTGTGTGATAGGAATCAGGCCTGCTTCTCGGGGTCTTGTTAATGGTTTTAAATGGATACCCACATTTTGCGTGACAGCCTGCATGTGTCTCGCTACGAGGGGCGTGCTCACACAGGCTCGGGCCCTGCAACCCGACTCCCAGGCCCCTGGGATTTACAAGTCTGTGTCTGGCTTGTGCTCCACCATGTCAGACAAACATGTGTTCAGATTAGGTGCCCGCTTCCAGGACTGTAAAACATCTCACCATTTCAAAGGAATACCTATGATTGATGCACCCCCTCCTCCTCATCGCTGCTTCACACCGACGCCCGGCGACTGTTTTTTGTTGCCTCGACCGGGGCCCGAGTGACGCTCTCAAACACGGATCCGCCAGACGTGTTTTACGGCACTTATTAAGACGTTGTGAGGAAACTTTGCCAGAGAGAGTGTTTCCATCATCCCTCACTTCGGCGCTGACTGTACGAGGCCAGTGGAGCAGACAGGCTCGCGAACACTCTGATTATTTCTGCCTTGCAAGTGCGCTGTATTTATCTTTCTCAGGATTTGGCCATAGCGTGCGAAGAAAAGATCGATGTTCCTCTGCATAAAAAAAAAAAAAAAAACATGTATGATGTATTTATAGAGGCTGCCAAACCTTTGTGAACACCTGAAATTTTCATGCAGCTTTACCTCAATCCTCCTCGAGTGTTTCCTCATTAAAATGGATCAGAGTGTGAGATGGTCACTGCGGCATAGATGGATGAAGAAGAGGAGTAATTTGGTGGGTTTGTGATAAGGAGCTGGGTGTTAATCATGGGGGACACTGAGGGGTCTCTCTCTGGACCCTCTCTCTGGAGCGTGGGTCACACCCCCACCCCGCTGGCCCCGCCCCTGGCAGAGAAAAATGTCCTGGAGAAAAATAGACCCTCCACCCCCCTCGCTCTTCATCCCTCCCCATCCACAGGCCGACTCCAAAGGGACAGCCACTAATCTTCCTGAGAAAAAGATTTCTGCCTTTCTTTCTATGCTCCTAAATGAGGCTCTTACGCCGCCGTGGTTCCTCCGTCCGGCTAAGAGTCGGAGGAGGAGGGGAGGGGGCGCTCGGTGGTTATGCAGGGATGACTGCATTCATGCCAGACCCTGGTGCCCCCCTTTGGGCTTAACTCCTTGGCCTTCCACCTCAGAACCAGAGAGAAACGCTGCTGTGTCTCCCCTTTAACTGTGGATCCAGTGATGGGGCAGGACATACAAGAAACACCTCCCCTGACTCCCACAGCCACCAAACATGTCATGGATTTCAGCTTTAACAGCCCAAAGTATATATATCCCCGGCGTTCTGGGGAGAATCGGCTCGATCAGGTGTCATCTACAGTAACATTTTGTAACACCATATCAATAATGCTTTTTCCTGATACTCGAGAAGACCTGCGAGCAACAAGCTTACAGGAAAGCCTATTGATGATGTTGTTTACTTTCCTGTCAGGGTCTATAGCGGCCCGCTATCAGGAACTCACCGCCCGTCCTCCAAGAATGACTTCAGCAGAGACCGATATGGTTTCTGTCCCGGAAGGACTTTGAGTTTATGGTCTTTCTGTTCGCAAACTTCATCATCTGCAGAGTCGGCTTACACCTGTCGGGGGTTTGTGGCTGATATGTTCTGTATGTGCCCAAGTGATTGATCCAGGAGTGTTTTTTATATTGTAGCAGGGACAGGACTTTACTTCTACTTTCATTCGATCAGTTTAATTAATCATACTTCAGGACAAAGCCTTGTTTTGATGCTTCAGACAGAAAACACTGAAGTTGCTGCATTTTGCTGGAAATATGAACTCAACTACTTCAGATTAAACTCAGATTAGATGCAAACCTTTCAATTCTCAACTGCGCCTTTTATTGTGAAATATTCGTTTTTTCTGTGGATGTATTTTCATTCTGACTGGATGATATTTGCATTGTGAAAATACTTGACAATTACCTTTTTGACCCACCCAGCGCTTCCTCTGTCTGTGTCGCCTCTTCACTAAGTCAGGATTTAAAGATGACACATGTTTAGTGAAGGTACAAAGGACATCTTGCTGTTTATTGTTCCCGCTGATCACTGCACCAGAGTTTTTGATCCACGAGTTCTGGCTGAAGTTTTATCATCACTCATTACAGGAATCACAGGACTGCTGGCCTACATACTCAGAGGAGGCAGCAGGGTACAGTGTGGTTCTCCTCTAGAGATTATGAAGTTCCCTAGATCCTTTTTTTTATGTTAAGCACATAAGCAAAGAAACCGCCGGCTGCAGCCAACTGGAGAGTTCAGAGGAATTTTATAACGAGTTGAAAACACTGTAGAGACTTGGAGTTTTCAAAAAGAATATCACAAGACAAATGTTTATTTTAGTGATTGCTCAGAAGACATAAAGTCAAAATATTCAACAGACTGTACGTCCTGATGTATTGTGTGTGGACTCGGCGGAGGGCTGACAGCCCATGGCAGGTCTCTAATGTGGTTAGGAAACATAAATCAGGCTGAAATGAGAGGACAATCCTGATATTGGTTGTTTCTCTGGAATGCTCCGCCTCTGCTTCAAAGCCTCCAGAATTAAAAAAGCAACATGGTATGCTTTGGGCAACGTCTGCGAGTATAAATCTCTCTGTACCAGAGGCGTCTACACGCACAGGGCCCAAAGACAACATGTTACATTCCTCGCCGTTTACAAGCAGCGGGAGAGGAGGTGGAGGCAATATATGGATGCTTTAGGGGATTAGCCAACACCCCGTCAACCAGCTCTCTCTCCCTCGAGTCTCTCCCTTCTCCCTTGCGTGTCCTTTGCTTTTTCTTTTCTGTGCTTCATCCTCTCTGAAACAGAAAGCTCTTTCCCAGCATGCAGAGTGTAATCCATGCCCCCGCCTCCCAGACACTTCCGGCCTGTTTTGTTTGTTGGAGAGACGGGAATCAGCCCAAGAAGGTGTCGACTCCCTCTGCTCCTCTTCTGCAAAGGTGTCGCCTCAAGCAGCCACTTTTTTTTTTTTTTTTTTTTTAAAGGAGACGCCGCACGTTGTCAAAGAAGTCGTTAAACATCCGAGCCTGTCTGACCCGGAGTAACCCTCCACCTCCTCCTCGGTATCCGTCAGGCGCGAGCTCCCGGGCCTGCCAGCCTCGGCTACTTTCATCTGCTAATGTAGCCCCAACACTCACAGTTCAA
>OOFC01014818.1:0-10526 GCA_900323345.1 Pseudochromis fuscus
GCCACCAGGTCGCCTGGTCCCCTCCTTCTGACATAGTCGCTGGAGTTTCACCTGTTCCTGCTCCTCTAGTTGTCCCCCCACTTCCTCCTGAGCTGCCAACGCCGCCACTACCGCCATTTCCCATCTCTGCCACCTGAGCAACTGCTTGGAGTCTCTCCATGCAGCTGGCGCCGCCGCCATCATTGGGCAAACCCAGATAGCCCAGAATGGCTGACTTGCTCAAGCCCATCCCGATTCTGCCTCCAGTGTCTCTGTCTGCTCTTCCTTGTCCACTTCTCCCACCGCCTCTCTGAGCCAGAAGCAGGCTTGAGTATAGGGCGTTGAGGGACTGATTACTAACAGAGCCTTTGGACTGATCAGCACTTCCTGGTCCCCCAGGGGCTCCCAGCCCAGCCTTCAGCCCAAGCTTGTTGAGATGAACTTTCATGTGGTTTTTCAGGAACCAAGGCTCCTTGAAGCCACGGCCACATACCTGGCACTTATGGTCCAAGGAGTCCTTGTGTTTTCGCATGTGTCCCTTCAGGAACCAAGACTGGGTAAATCGCTGTCCACAAGTGTCACAGCGAAATGCTGGCAGTGAGGGGGACGCAGCCGCTGTGGCGGCCGATGTCAGCTGTGGGTTACTTGGAGTTGGGGCTGGGGTGTGGGTCGGTGTGGGCACCGGAGTGTCAGGGGTTGCAATGATGGGCCTGGAGTTGAAGGCTGGTGGCAGAGCAGGTACCTCAGGGGAAGGGTGGCACTCCTGCAAGTGAGATGCCAGGCTCTCTTCTTGGCTGGCCGAGAAAGGACAAAGAGTGCATTTATAGGGGTTGTGGAGAATGCGTACATGGCGCGCCAACTCCGAAGCTGTGCGGAATTTGCCTTTGCAGGCATGGCAGCGAAACGTAGGCGCGATGGATGTGGACGCACCCTCCCCAGTGGCAGAGGAGTAAGGAGAGGTCACAGAAACAGGGTCTTCTGTAAGAGGAGGGGTTAAAGGTGTGCTGTCATCCAGTAAAAAGTTTGGGTTCTGGTCTGTCTGTAGGCCGTCATCAAGACCTTTGACCTCACCATTGACATCCTCTTCCTCTGTGAGATGCTGGATTAGAGTTCCTGGCAGTAAACGCTGGTTTGTGTGACTTCTGTGATTTGGGATGAAGTCCTTGTGGTTCTGCTGGATTTTGAGGTGCTGCTTTAGGGGAGCTGAGGGAAGTCCGGTCCGGTACAGGGCTGAAGCTCGGCGGTCTCGATCCAGACTGTGAGCTCGCGCGTGAAGAGACAAAATGCTTTGGAATCTGAATCTCTTCCCGCACACGTGACAGGGAAACTTGAGCGCTGGCCCCGATGAGGCCCCTCCCACTCCAGGTATCGCCCTGGTAACAGTCTCCTTCTGGAACAGCTGGAGGTCTAGTTCGTCACTGCAGTTTCCACTCTGTCCTGTGGAGAGGGCCAGCTCCAGGGCGCCATATCCAAGCAGCGGCGCTGATGGCGTGTCTGGTGGAGAGGAGTCCAAACGAGGGCTGCATCCAGCCTCTTGTCCCCCTCCACCTGGGAACAAAGCCACCGCCGGGGTTGGGGATGGAGGAACTCCGTCCAGCTCTTCCTCGTCATCGTCTTCATCCACATCGTGGTTGTTGTTGTTGTTATTGTCATCCTCGTGGAGGGGGAAAGGAGAGAGGGGGAAGTAAGGCGTGGTGTCCGGGCTCTGAGGGGACGGTTCGGGGCTGTGAATCGGCAAGACGACGGGGCTGTCAGGTAGAGAGAGCTGGGTGTGAGGAGAGGAGGCCTGGGGGCTGTGGTCCAGAGACGGCAGTGTTGGGGGAGACTGGGGCTGCTCACAAGAAAGAGACAACACACACTCTGGTGGAGAATCCATCCTCTATCAGTACAAAACACAGAGAGAAGGAGGGAGACAGATAATGAGTGGTACTGATGACTTAAGAGGAGTTACAAGTTAAAAACCCAGGGAAAAGGTTAAATTTGCATGTTGTGCATAATTATCTTCAACTGTAACATGACCTTGACCAGCTCTGTAAAATCACCCAAACTGCACATAATCCCACAGTATTAAGCCTGTATGCATTACTGCATGTATGTGAGAATTACCAGCAGTGTGTGTGATGTTATGCCATTCTTTAGTGTCTCGGCTGAGGGGGGACACACTTCTGTGGCGGCCTCCTCCTTTAATTTTCTGGGGACGAAACACAAGCAAATAAACGTAATGAGAACACGGAGACAAAAGAGAGGCACTTAAAAATCTTATTTGCAATCAAAAATCAAACAGTGGCTTCACTTGAAGTTGTTGCCAGTTACAAAAACACATTAAGCACATTATTGAAGCTATTATCTAACTAATAAGACTTTAGGAATATCAAATGCGAGCGTAGATGCTTTTGAAATATTGAGCGATGAACTGTAGGTAGCAGATTTTTGTTAAAAAGGATTAAAAGCAATTTGCGCCGAGATGCTTTGAACGTATTCCGTCATAAATGCTAATCGCTAAGAATCCAATGCATACTCATTACGGCGCTGTTTTGAATGTGGGTTTAATGTATGTACATGTTCAGCACGAGGCAATTCTGCATTTGATCTCCGTTTACGCTGCAGTCTGCGGAGGTGTGTGTGTGCTTGAATGTGTAACAGGTGTGCACCTGTTCTGCCTCCTGCATGTGTTCACAATACACTCCAGCATACTGTTAGCACATATGGGATGATTAGCCGGAGTGTGAATGTGCATCGATGTGTATCTGCGTCAGTGTGTGTGTATGTGTGTGTGTGTGTGTGTGTGTTTAGGAGTTAAGGGCACCACCACAGGACACGGACTGTCCCAAACAGGATGGGCGCGCAATGTTTTGACTTCCCCACACACCCTTCCTGTACACTCACACAGTAGCAGCTTTTTGCTTAAATCAGGACTATACACACACACACACACACACACAGCAATATTTATTAAATCTGCTGCTTGGGTGTGGTGGCATTCGCCCATACATTGCTTAGTCATAGTTAAAGTAATTTACAAATGTAAGCTTATTCCTCTGTTGTGTCGACTGCACTGCATCCGTCAGCCCAGATAACACAGTCAGCTAAAATGTAAAGTGTGATATACAGCATATTGAACACACAAGCATTTTGGCAGGCGCCCTCAACACGCCCAAATATTTTGAGTGCACAGCAGTTTGCATCAGTTCCACCGGATTTATGCACATGGGCTGTTTTTTGTCCATCATTTGGTGGAGTTGAGACGCAGCGCGGGCGCCCACAACAAAAACAAAAGGTCATAAATCAGCGCCGCGCAACAATGGAACATCTGTGTGCGCAGGTGTGTCGCCCATATTTTCGTTCGCATGGCGGTATGGTCACATATGTGTTTATATGATCTGTTGGATGTGTGTGTGTGTGTGTGTGTGGGTGTCACTGAGCCTGGATGACAAAGAGATTCTCATGTAGCCAGTTGACATTTTAGCTCAGCTATGACTCACAGGGATATCACACCATATCAATCACATAAACACACACACACACACACACACACACACACACAGAGTTCTTTCTTAATCCACCATTATTGTTCTTTCTCTCCTCGTCTTCCTTTCCCTTCTGTCTTTCTTTCCCTCTCTGATTCATACTTCTCCCATCCCCCTCTCATTCTCTCGCTCCCTCCCTCCGTCTATTATTCACTAATTTTCTTTCATTCTCTCTCCCTCTCCCTCTCTTTTTTTCTCTCCTGCAGTGTTGCCAGTTGGCAGAGTGCCAGGGAATGCTGATATCAGCTGGTAGATTGGGCCCTGCCAACATGGCGAAGAGCAAAAATGAGAAAGGAGGCAGACAGAGAGAAAGAAAGAGAGAGACAGAGGGAAATATACAGTGCACTTACAAACAGGGCAGCATGAAAAAAAAAACACATTGTCAGAAGCCATGTGAATGAAAATGATTTAATTTGATTGCCAACATGGTGTTGAGGGGAAAGGGATGAAAAAAAACCCAGAAAGACACAGACATGCTGGAACAGAGAGGAGGGAAATCAGAGTAGTGAAGAGTGGCAGGCTGGGGCATAACATGAAGGAGGAACAACAGATTTAAAAATCATTTGAAAAGTCAACACAGAAATATACATCCACACAGAGAGAGAGGGAGACGGTGGTGCAGGAAAGGGAGAAAAGAGTAAATGTATCTGCAGCAGTGTTAGGTCTGATGGCATTATCATATGAATATCACCATCACAATGCATTGTTCCACCGTGACGGTGGCTGTCGCCAACCACCGGCCCTGTCATGCCAATAAAGAAAATTTGGATAGATGGAGAGGGGGAGATAAGGTGCAGCAGAGGATGCAGGGAAGGGGGTTGGGGGCGAGTGAGGGACAGAAATCAGATGGGAATCAGGTGGAGCAGAAGCACACGAAGAAAAAAAATAAAAAAACAGGTGTAAATGAACCAAGAAATGCACTGAAGACGGCGAAACCACCTCCAGACATGGTCGGACACACGCAACCAAATTTGCACTCGTTCATTAGGAAGATGTCAGCTTTAAAGGACGTCCAAACTGCACGGGGTTCGATGGTAGATTTGCAAAAAAAAAAAAGCATTTTTAATGTTTAACGTGAGGCGCATATGAAAACTTTTACTCTTCATTTCCACCTCCTCTAACCCTGAGATTTATGTTCAGGTATTGACATCGCAATCCACACGGTAATGACAGCTTAAGAGCACATCGTTGCGGTGTTGAGCATCGTCACGATGTTGTCATTACGGTAATTGCGGTGTAACTTTGTGGGCACCGAGATAACTGGAATACCTCCGCAGAGGTCAGCGTGGAGGTATAAAAATAATAATCAGCATTGTTTAAATACTCAAAACCACTCCTGCACTTGGCATAAGGTGTGTAAAAAAATGAGGAGGAGGAGGAGGTGGTAGGGGGGGGTGTTGGTTGCTGAGTCATACATCACATCTCTGATAAATAGTTGCCAAGGGAGTAGAAGCACAATATGTTCAGACAAGTTTATTTTTGGGGGGTTTTGATGTCACTGTGTAAATATCCACGGTTTTATAGTGCAGCCAGTTAGTGCAGGTTGGTACACGCCGGCAAAGCTACACATCATAATTGTAAATATCATGGGTGTGATCACCTTTCATTTGTAGCGTTGTGTGTGTGTGGGCAGGAAGTGCGATATCTGTTCATGCTTTACATTAATGGGGAGTAAATGTGTGTCATAGGCTGTATATTAAGAAGTTTTTATAGCCAAACATTACCTCCAATTCCCCTTCAGTCTGCATAATTATGTGTGTGAGGTCTTCGCTTCGTGAAGGTTTTTTATTGGCCTGTCGAGGTAAAAGTCCTCTTCTTCAATGACCTTTCGCGACCCCTTTGAAAGGATCCCCACCACCCCCCAGCAGCCTTCAGGTGCGACGACTTTGGTGTTGTTTCAGTCTGGTTTTTTGTTCTCCTCCTATAAATAGGCATGTGTCAGGTCTCGGCCTCGGCCTTGGGGGATAAAGTAAAGAGCATATCTGGAGGCAGTGTATGTCTTTTGTTGTATTGTTGGCTTTTTTCTTTTGCCGAATCGTCACAAGTGCATCTTTCTTCCCGCTGTATTACTCGGACTCTCATGTGATGAGGCGTACGCGAGGTGAGGTGTCCTCTGGGGATAAGTGGGCGTACGAGAGACTGACCACAAAAAATGTGTGTGAAAGAGAAGATGAGTGACTGCGAGAGGTAAGGGAAGAGAGCGGGGGTTGGTGGTGGTGGGGGGGGAAGTCGGCTCTCTGTGCGGTACAGTATAATTCGGCGCTGTGGTTTTTATCGTGCGGTCACGTGGCGAACTTCCCCACAGACGGTATTCATTTCCTTTACTTCACCTTTCCCTGAACCCCCCTGCTCCGCTCCAACTTTGCCTGGCTCGCACTGCCTCTCTTCCCTCAGATCCAACGGTGATGAGGGTGAAAGTCTCCTACCACTAACTGAAAGATGCAACTTGTGGATTTCGTTTATGGGTAAATGGTATCATTTTGGTTAGAGGTCAAACGGCTCACGAAAGACTCCGAATAAAGTTTACACCAAACTGGATGTGTGGCTGAACCTTTGGAAAGATACTTCACGAAAAGTTGCTTCACGATCTTTTATCTCCTAAGACCACCTCGGAAGACGAATCCCCTGCCTCGGTGATGGACTTCCTGTTCCACCTTCTTCCTGTCTAACCTCAGCACCACTCCATCTCTCCGCCTCCATCTCCTCTCGAGCTCCTTCTTCCTCCTCCTGAATGAATTCCTCCTCCAGCACGAGCTGACACTTACTCGCAGTTGCTGAGCGCCGAACTGGGAGCGCCGCGGCGCTGCCAGATCTGAGCGAGCGAATCTGAGCGTTGGAAAACATCACAGCATCTCGGCAGAGAAACGAGAGTCTCGCTCCAAGTCATACAGGCCGCGCTGTGTCTAAACCAATGAGTGGAAGTGCTGACTGACTCGTCTGATTTCCAGATTGAAAGCCTTTAAAAAAAAAAATTATTATCATTGGTTGGAGTGTGCAAATCCACTTGCATGTGTTTGTGCTAAAAAAGCTTTATCCGTGCACACCTGCTGGGATGAGCAGGAAAAAAAAGATAGGGAGCAATCATGCATCCCACAGGTGAAACAAACACCTACCTGAGGATTTTTTTTTCTGTCAATCAAACAATCCTAAAAGACTCGAGGACCGGTTCAAAAACCTTCCCTTCCCTCGTCAGTGTCCTTGAGCAAGACGCCCACCACCCACGAGCCCCAGGGATGCTGACCCTACGCCGCGACCTCCTTGTGGAGTTTGTGTATCACATATATCAGACATGCAGACACCTGGAAAAGACTATAGGAAAAAAATAGCAACTATGAAGCAGTAATAGGTTGATTCTTTACGCCCCCCGGGGAAATCTATGGAGCATGTGCTCTCTTTCTTAGTAACACCCTGCTTAAGCACTTACACTGTATAAATAGATATAGATGTGTATATTTATACACTGAAGGTGTCAATATTTAAATCGACACCTCTGGATGTAATTTGCGTTAATGCACTTTGCTCAAGGGCACCTTGAGTGCGTGGAAAGGAGCCGTGTGTGTGTGTGTGTCTGGGGATTTGAGCCTAAAGGTGAAGTAACACTCGAAAAGATCCAACTTGAGACCACGGTGGATGATGCAATATTAATAAGAGGGCAGCGTTGTGTGGTTGTAGACAGACTTCAGGGAGAAGTTCGGACCCCGGTGTGTTTCTTGGCGCCTGGACCGTCGTGAAGGTGGGACGGCTGGAAAACCCTTCTGCCCGCCGCCTCCTGACGATCTGAACTCCACCTTGTGTTTGCAGTTTTAAATCCCAGCGGGTCGTCCCCGCCGGAGACCTGCCTCCTAAAATGATGATTCGATATATGCAAACACGCACAGGAGGGGGACCCGTCTTCTACCTGTCCACTTCTTCTGCTCAGCCTGCAAACTCCATACAAGTGTTGGAAAGTGGCGTACTATTTAAGTAAGACCCTAATGCTCTAAATACACACTAATCCCGAGCAGCCAGCACAACTCTCAACAGTCTCAAAATGTCACAATGCAGTAGATTCTCCCTAACTGAGGGCAAGCAGGTGCCTCTCCCGCAGCGCACT
The DNA here is from genome assembly GCA_900323345.1 of Pseudochromis fuscus. Taxonomy (NCBI): domain Eukaryota; kingdom Metazoa; phylum Chordata; class Actinopteri; family Pseudochromidae; genus Pseudochromis; species Pseudochromis fuscus. Next base: position 7,600 of record OOFC01014818.1, read on the forward strand.
AATGACCCAATTATATCAATCAGAAGCCTTGATTGGTGCTACACTCCTCTCCCTTTTACTCTCTCTCCCTGTGTCTCTTTCTCCCTCACTTACAATCTCGTTCCCAAGAGCCACCTGGATGGGGTGTATGTGCCCCTTCAAGTACAGTACAGTATGTACAAAGATGGGAAGTAGGCGGCATTGATGGTGGCGGAGGAGGAGGAGGAGGAGGAGGATACTACTTGAACACAACAAGCAGACAGAGGTCTGAATGAAGCAAAACCATTAGACCCTTTTTAATGTTGGGCCAGTGTTTTATATTCATTAGTACAGCTGGTTTCTGATGTGCGAGGGTTTAACGCGAAATCGTCGTCTTATATCTAAAAGCAGACAACCTGTAGAGGTGGATACTTTCCCAACACTGCTGGTGGTGCATTCATGCTTTTATTTTTTTAATATGGGGATAAATAAGACATCAAAATGTTTGATGTTTGGATGAGCAGAAGTAGCTCCTGGTATCATTAGAGATCAGAAAAAGTCGCTGTTTAAATCAGAAAAACACTAAATCTGGAAAAATCTAGTTTCCAAAGTGCACTCTGCTGCTTCATTTTTACATTAAAGTTCATATCTACAAAGCTCAAAATGAAAAAGATGAAGTAAACAGAGTTTAAGGACCCTCCAAAAACATCCCTGATTATAGGACAAGCAGGCAATGTCAACCTACTTCCACTGTGCACACGCTCTCAAGAGTGTGACATTTTGGGTGGATATAAAAATAGGGCATTTCAGGATCCCTAAACATATTCCATTGGATATAGAAAAGGCGACGGGAGTGTCTTTGGTCAACCCAGATGACACGTCTGCGCCTTATCTCAAGAGGAATTTCCTCCTCGCCCCTATGATGTGCGTCAATAACGTGCAACCATTTTCAGTACGCTCTTTCCCCTCTTCTCTCTCGCGGCCATCTCAATTAGAGGCACATTAATGAAATAAATAACCATCAACAAACAATGCACTAATAAACACCCCCACACGCACTAAAATGAGATTAACCCTGCCCGCAGATGGTGTCCGCGCACAATCCCGCTTCCAAAAAACGCGATTAAAAATCAAAAACAGTGGGGATGTAGTTTGGAGAAGTCGGGGGTGGCGTGTGTGTGTCATGTCAGCCTATCTATCGCTCTCTCCCCTGCTCCATTTTGTTCTTAAATTTTCTATACAAAAGATTAAGGGAGGGGAAAAAGACGAGTGAGCGAGCAGGGAGAGGACGGGAGGAGGAAAAAAAAAAAAAGTGCCATCATGGATTTCATCTTGAATCCTCTGCCAATCTCCCGGCGACATCAGTCCCAAAAAGCCACATCGTGTCCAAAAAACGCACATTTTGAACGCGGAGATGAAACGCGGTAACTTATCCGTGCAGAATACAATTTTGGCAACACGCGTTTTGCACGGATACAACGTTATATGCCACACTTGCTATGCTACTTTCTGAGCTTGTAGACACTGGAGGTGATGTTAGGACAACTAAACGGCTTGTAGTAAACATTGTAGTAAAAAAAAAAAAAATGTGGTGAAAGTATAACCTTTATAAAGCACTGTTTCGCTCCGTGGGTGCGTTTTTGCGCATATCCCAGATGAAAGTGGCGGTGCTTATCTCGAAAACAACGCACCACACAATGCCTAATGTGTGTCCAACAAAAGAATTAGTCAAGCTAATCGCATCTACCTACAAATTACGCTTTTGTAAATCAACTTGCCAACATGCAAAAATCCACTTTTACGCCTCGGAACAATATGTCTGCGGCTTATCGAAAATCCTCCGTTACGCACTGAGAACTTGTCGTGTCTTTTAGTGGGGAAAAGATACTTTTTGTAAACGTCGTTTGTTTTCCACCCGGGGAGGTTAAAAGCGATAAAGATGACGAGCTGCCAAATACGTTTCCAAACTGCTCTCCTCGCGTGGATCGGAGCATTGCTGACGGAACAACTTGGTTGGAAGTTACGTGGATTTTTACAAAATACATCTTTACCCACTCCGAGTGACTTTTCGTGCACTTGCAACCATTTTAAAGTCGCGTTAAATTTCGCCTCCACTCTCCGCATCGACTTGTTTTAACTGTTCCACCGAGTATTTTATTTGTGTGTGTGATGCTTTTTCCCTAATTTTTTGTCATGTCACGGGGCTACAGCTCGGATCCTCTACATGCATGTGCGCGCACATACACCGGCTTACATACATGACACACACACGTAAAGTGGTCCGGAGCGCGCGGGGTACATACAGACATACATACATACATGGATACATGCTTCGTGCCAATCACTCACATGCGCGCACGCACGCAGACACACACACACACACAGATCCCAAACTGGAAATAAAACAGAGGAATAAAAACACACAACTCATGTTGGCCATTATCCCGTGTGTTTGCTCGTGGAGACAACAGACGCAGTATATTCAACAATTATTATTATTATTTTTGGAAATGTTTCATCACCCGGTGTTTCATGCCACCACGCACAAAAGTGTATATATGTAAACATAGTGGTGGATCCAAAAATTAAACTAGATAAATGAAGATATAGGATATATGTTGAAAGTAAAGACTCAGTGTACTTACGGGAGAGGCGGCGAGGAGATTAATGACACGACACGTCATGATTACGTTTCACTTGAATTAAATACATTACGAGTTGGGAAAAAAATGGAAATCAGGGTTGTATACAAGCATACGCCGTTTCCCCCTCCCTCCTCCCTCCGTTTGGTCACCCTCTCCTCTCTCTCTCTCACTCTCTCCTCCTCCTTCTCCTCCTCCATCTCCCTTTCTTTTCCTTCTCCCCTCTTCTCTCCTTTTCTTCTTGCATTTTTTTCCTCCCATTTATTGTACAGGAGTGAGTGAATAGGGAGAGAAAGAGGGGTGGTGGTGAGGGTGGTGAGGGTGAGG